>JAITYZ010000538.1:0-11952 GCA_027744595.1 Paronellides praefectus | reverse complement strand
TATATAAAACTATATAAACTTTTATATGCACTACCATTACATGATCCACCAACATAATAAATATCCCTGTTTATTTTCTCTTTGGCTTCTCTTGAAAAGCTTTCTCTGGGACTTAAGCCATGTATATACACTGCACAAAGATACATAAGTAGCGTTAGATACATTGTATATGTTGTACGTTTAGTAGTTGTAGTATAGTATGTGTTATTATGTGTTTAGCCGTTTTTGTAGAGTAGCAATGCTGGAATGTGTGGAGAAAAAGAAAGATGCAAAAGGAAAGGGAAGGATGCACACATCATGACACGAACAAAATCCATAAATATACTTGTATATGTATTATATATACATAATGCACGTACAAAGTAAATACAAAATAAGTGTGTATAGGGTTTTCCCCTCTTTTTCCTTTTTTTAGTATGGCGAATCTCACACCTCTCTTCTCTCCTTCTTATATAAGCATGGACACGCTTCTTTCTTCTCTTCTCTTGGCTGACATGTTTCTCTTTCTTGTCTACTTTTCTGCTGATATAGTACACATGCCATGCCAAGTCCCAAGTTTTTTTGTGTCTACCACTTTCACTTACACGAAAACAGTTTTTAGATATAGGTATACATATAAGTATACCTATATAATATCCTCTTTAACAACTCGTTGTAGTGTAGATACTAGATACAAAAGACTATATCCATTCCTGCTGCTACCAAAGTTATATTATGAATTTCGACACTCCTTTCGTCCCCAAAGACTTTACTTTCCACCAACACAACTCACACATATTTTTGTAGTCTCTTGGTTATCCTCTCTTTCTCTCTAAACTCTCCAATTTATTCTGCTTTTTTTCTTGTTTCTAAAGCAGAAATACAAAATAAGTTATACAAGTTTAATACCATATAGATATATATTATGTGGTAGTGTACTACTCCTGTATCATCTCCCACATATTTAGTTTATCCAAATATCATCACATCATCATCTTGTATAAAAGTAGAAAATATGTGTGGTGATATATGCACATATATATATAAATAGGAATGCTGGAAAGCATTTTTTTGTTCAGGGATTTAAAAAAAATGAATCCACACTAGCGAAAAGCAGCAGAGGAAAGAGAGATAAAAAAGAGCTCACAGAACTTTTTCAAGCCTCTCTGAGCAATTTTCTATAAAAAAGTACTTTTTCTCTCTACCTTGTGTATATTTTTTTCGGATGAAAGTTGCGACTGCAACACAATTTCATGTTTATGCGACAATACCTCTGCGATTATTATGACTTGGTATGTATCATTTATTATTCTGTACACAATGCATGTTGCAAATTTTTTTTAACTCCAGAAGACAGAAAATAAACAAAAAAATTCAAGGGAACATCAATTTTTATGCGTTTTACGTATTACATATTATGCTCTTATTTATTGTGACGGGTCTATTTTTTAACTCCAAAAGACCGAAAAAAACAATTTTTTCAAGGGAACTCCAATTTTTATGCGTTTTATGTATTACATAATTATTATTATGCTCTTATTGTGTTGTTTAGGTCTGGTTTCAAAATCGTCGCGCAAAATATCGGAAGCAAGTAGGTTTTAACAAAATCAAACTTTAATTTAAATAAATTCTTCGTCTATTAATATTTCAAATCAATCAAAAATCAATATTATTTATGTGTAAACAGGAAAAGCAACTGCAGAAAGCTTTAGCACCATCTGTACTTCCGCCGTGTAATGGAGCAATGATGAGGAACATTTACCCTACAGCTGCTAGCCGTGGATATCAGCATTATCCCCATACAAACATCAATTCCATCAATACGATGAATCGATATCCTCAGGTAAAAGATTCAACAATATTCTTATTTAAATAAATATGTTATGTATTCACAAATATAATGACAACAATAATAAGAAGGGGAAAAGGGTAAAAAGAAGGTATGTAGTAATAGAAAAACCAATAGGAGGAATAAATTAGGCAGATCAAAAGGAAATGATTGCAAAAACACACGCAGTTATTTTTTTTATTACAAACGGTGCGCACGAATTAGCCACAAATCACTCTACGGAAAGCTTGCCGATCCTGTTCTTCAGCAGCAGCAGCAGTAGTGTAATAATAATGTTGGCTACAACTAACGCAAAAAGAAAAGGATTTTAGATTGACAATGTTCATATTGCAGTGAAATGTACGGCGGTACATAATAATAACGTACCTAACCAAACATCAGCAGCAGACAGACGTCGTCCTCCGCGTGACAAGGAAAAGAAGATTTTTTTTTCTTAGCAAACGACACGACTCCTCTCCTGACTCCTGACTGATAGATGCATGCTCAAAAGTAAATACATTTACATTTTTGTGCAGAAAATTGAAATCAGTGACACTTGAACTGAAAGGAAATGGTTTGCATTTTTAGCTTCTGTTGAATTGTTTTGATGCTTAAAGCACACCTTATACCCCGTGGGGGTAATAAAGTCGCTACATATGCCTGTCATTATTTGTCTGCACTACTCGCTGTTTGTGTAATAATAATATCAAAATTTCAGCAACAACAATTTAGTTTTTCTTCATTCAACTGACGGTGGCATAAGAGGAGGTTGTAAAGTAAAATGTGTATATACATACTTTAAAAAGTTGAATAAAGTAAAATGGAAGGAGTAATTAGTAAGGAGCTTGTTTAGATGCTTATTACTTTAATATGATTATACAATTTTACACAGAAGTCAAACAGATAATATCAGAGTGACACAAACGACCCATTCATTTTGTGGTTACGTATTTTTTGTCATTTTAAAATTTCTCTTGAATCAAAAATGTGAAGAAACAAATTATGACGCTTGGCGATATTTTTTAGTATATTGATAAGAGATTATGAGTATTGTAAAATGGTGGAATGTAAATTGCATTTTAAAGTTATCATTGTTTTATGGCAAACACAAAACATCAACTAAAGAAAGTGTAATAAATGTACTTTGTTGAGTCATATAATGCTTTTTGATTTTTTACAATAATAATAAAGTATTTGAGATGAGGATTGGCGAATGATCTACTAAATTCTTGAGAATAGTTTGTCATTCAGATAATTCAAACGTTATTTGTGATGTTGCTGACACTATTTGTACTTTGATAATGATAGATGGGATCTGGGACGTATTCATCCATGACTCAGCCTTTCACAATGCCCCATTCCGCGTCGAACATGTCAGGCGTATCCAGCATACGCCAGGATCCAATGGGTAGGTATTCTCATCTAAGCTCCTATTACGCTAAATCAAAAAATGCTTTTCCAAAGTGCAGCTTTAACTTTTACTCTCCCGGCAATAAAAAAAATTCTTTTGAAACGAGAGGGTTTGTAAGAATGCAGCCTTAATAAAATCTTAAAGCTTGGTTTGCCTGCAGGGATGAACCCGGAGGAAGAATGGTACAACAAGAGTCTCTCTGCTCTCCGTATGAATACTTCACATCATCACCATCCAAACTTAGCAACCACCCCGATGTTACAATATCAGACATAAACAACATCCCAGGCTATTCAGCGGCGGCGGCTGCAGCTCTCGCAGTTGCCGCAGCCGCATCAGCCTCATCCTCTTCAAGTTCCTCTACATCTACAACACCTGTTATCATTCCCGGCTCATCATCCTCTGGACATCACGGGATTATTAGTACTAATGGGAATGGAGGTAGCGGTGGAGGTGGTGGCGGAAGTGCTGGATCCACAGGAACTCATTCATCCTCATCCGCTGGTGGTGGTGGCGGCTCTTCCTCTTCATCCTCGTCCACAGCAGCCTCAGCTGCTGCTGCAGCTATCGCAAGTTCATCAAATTACCCATTTTACTATCATGACTATTATTTTAATAAGGAAGATAGCTCCGCTTCTCCACCAAATAGTACGGGAAGTGCGCCATAGAGAAAGTTACATGTTCCGAGATTTAATTTACAAGTATTAAATAATAATTATTATTAGAATTACAATTTCAAAATAATTCAAGTTACCTTTGTCGTACGTTACATATAAGGTAAAGATACAAAAGCTTGCATATATGTAATTAAATGTACATTTGTAATTAATTAGCTACATCATAAACTCACTTTATATACACATACGTGAGAGAAGGAAGTGGAATAAGTTACACAATGAGACATGTGGTCACACTTTCAACTCAATTGATTATTTTCCAAAATGGACATTCAAAACAGAAGTTAAAACATGTAATGCTCATGCACAATACGCATACTACTGACTGCTGACCGAATATTTGTATCTTCTCTTTTTGAACGTTTTTTTAGATTAAAATTCGGAGTTTTATTGCATTATGTGTTAAACACGATAAAAGCTTCAGGTGAAGTTGTTGATAGTACAAAATCTGGTATAGAAAGTTATTACGTTACGTAATGCATAGGCTATGCAGTCTGCAGTAGTAAAAAAAGTGAAAACAAAAGGATTGACCCTCGCAATTTGCACCCTCACCATCCCAAATAACAATAAATTTTGCAACGTATAGTGACTTTTTGCCCGCTGAAGGCTTTATGAGTGAGATTTGTTTTATAGCGTCATGGATGATTTCACACGTGTAAAGAAAACAAAAGGTGTGCAGGCAGAGTTGCAATTTGTACACGCACTACCGAAGAAACTATCGGCAATTATTATTATGGCTTGACATGACACGTACTAGGCATTTTAATGGGCGTATATATAGAAAATGAAATTATTTTGACATGGGAGTTGGGCATACCTCATATATTTTTTCATGGTGGCCAAAATCAGAAATAACTGAAACTGATTATATTTGCCGTTTTACCCACATTATTTTTCCACCTGCCGCACAATAAATTGCTGCTGCAAAAAAACACACACGACATGGTTCATAGTTCATCTCAAACAATTTTCTCAAAAAATTCATTTATGTAGGTATGCCGGTCTATCAACGCGAATGAATTAAATAATTGTTATTACTGTTATTAATTTCCCTTATAATAAGGGAAATGACGAGACGGCTAAAAAAATGTGATGTAAATGTAAAAGAGAGTATACTACATAGATATTATGTACACACATCATTATATCATGTTCATCGTGCATTTTTTCACCAAAATTTACATAAATGCTCATCAAACCAAATCATCAACTCAACTCATTGAGAAAAAAAAACATTTTCAATGAATGAACAGCAGAGTATAAGCCGACAGTTTTCGCTCGACATGTTTTATTGTAGCCTTTCATCATTAATTTTTGTTTTTTAAATGTATTGATACAAAGAATTAAAATACATGTAATAGTAAAAACCAAGGAAGAAAAAAGAATTTCCCTTTAAAACAATTTAACACATGTAATATACCTACTCATCAAAGAGGTACGACAAGAAGAGATTACATGTAGAATTCTAACAACAATATAACCAGTTCCTTTCCTGCCTCTTCTCCAAATCAATCTCTGCGCTGTAAAACGCGATAATGTGCAATGATTAACTTGCATGCATACAAACTGTATATGAAACGCGCTATGATTGTTTACTATACAGATAGATGATGATAGTTGTCGCTTGTTGATGTAAAGGCCAAGATAACCAAAAAAAACACCAACAACCACTGCTGTACTCTAGCCATAATTTTTTACCAGCATATTGCTATTTTGCTATGCATTTTGTTATATGCACAATTCCTGATCTTCATCAAATCATAAAAAAAATCTTTTGTGCTTATGTAAAAAATGTGGGTGGACCAATAACTACTATGATGAGTTTTCCTTTTTTTAAGAGAAATCTTTGTTTCCTGTGTGTAATAGCTATAGTATATTGAAATAATTTTGACATGAAATCATCCCCATAAAGTTGTGGCTAATATAATAGAATGTCTATAAACGCAGCAATAATAATAATAATAGTTGCTTCTCCTTTTTTTCATATTTCCTCCTCTCGCAACTCGCAAAACAAGTGGTGGTGAAGGTGGTTTGATAAATATTTGTTAAAAATGCCAGTCAACTATATTGACTGTTATGCATAGTAAATAGGTATATTATTATTATTCATGCAAACTGCAAGTGTATATTTGTCTGTGTGTTTGTGTTTGAAAATAATGCTACTTGGCAAAATTTGAAAACCCACCAATGCTGCATTACTTTGCGTTTCCACCCCTTAATTAACTCTTTGGTTTTTTTTATTGAAAACAAGAATCCCGATGCAATGATGAAATGATGAATGATGTTTGCATATTTTCACAGGCATACCACATGTATTTAAATATAAATTACGTGTTATGTTAGGTAGGCACTTGATTATAGGTACCTATGCAAGCTTTTTACTTATTAAATTCGTGTGGCAAATTTTTTGATCGTAAACACAAGCATTTCTGACTGCATATTATATTCCTTAAAGCTTTTTGAACTTGTTGATGAATTGTCTCAAGGTATGCATCATAAAAATATGTCGCAAGGGTTTCATAATCTTTTATTTTATGGTTTTACCATGAATTGAACTTCAACTTTGACGACAAAGATTATTTTTCAAGTTATCACATCAAATTAGTTTAAACGCAGGTTGCATCTGCATCATCTCCGAATACATAATGTAATTGAACGCGCACCGGAAAGAAAACTGGTTAATATGTCAACATTTAAATGTTTTGTATGCAAATATAAAGATTTTGAATTTACTTCCCTATATTGTGCATTTTAATATTTCCTTGTGGGAATCTATTAAATTTATTAGATTACTTCCATTATGTTTTTATTGTTTCTGATTAATGTACTTACATGATACATTTTTACAGCTCGTTGCATAAGACAAGTTGGCATGCAATGAATTAATAGGGGTTATTATATTATATTTACAATTTTTTTGTATAATGGTCATGATGAATGATATGACAACATTAGCGTACGCTCAAAGGTATTTGTAGTATTGGATATTTAATATGTTGGCTATAACGCCGTTGCAAATTTTAAAAGTCTGTACTTGGAGAATTTAAAACTAAAGATATAACGTCTAAATTCTCGGTTCGGGTTTTTACTATTAAATTAATAGTGCGAGTGAAAGTTTGGAGAACGCTGGATGAAAGGAAAATCGTTTTATGAAATTATGTTTAGGTATTGATTGATTTTCAAAATATTCTCCTTTTTTTAAGTACATCCCCAATATATATAAAAAATCACACAAGTCACAAAACTACATATATTTAGCAGTAGCTACATATTACTAACTTTTAAAGAAAACTAAAATAACGTGCGTGTAAAAATAGGGGAAATATTTATATTTAAATACAATAAATTATACAAAACATTCACCAAAAATGCAATGCATGAATTTGATATAGGTTATGTAGTCTGTGGTAGATGTAATATTTTAATGCTTACGCTTTTACAAATATCTTTTACAAATAAAAGTACTAGTCGAAATATTTATAGACATACATAATTGGTTATAAAAATATGTATATACGTAAGTACATTTATAAAATATTTTTTGTTAGGGACATAATTATCACCAATGTGTAAATATGTAGAAAGATAATAATTAATTGTGTTGTATTTCTCAATACAGACATCTCTAAAAGGAAAATTTTAAATGCATGTTTTAGTTCAATGTGCGGTTTTATAAATAAAGTGTTATAATACAAGTTCGTACACAGCTCAGTATAATATGCTGACAGATTATTTGTAAGTAATTTAATATAAGTAGATAGAGAGTAAAATTCTAAATACTTGCTAATAATGGTGAAAATCTAAAAACCCTATCAGTGGGCGTTTATTTCAGTATTAATATTTTTGACTTTGTACGTAGTATAAAAATAATATATGTATTTATTGTATGCTTTGTGAGGAATTTCTAAAAAAAATAAGAATTAATATTAAGAAATATTTAAAAGTCTTTTAATGATGTATGTGTATATATTGTACTTAAATTTACATATAGGCTGATTTAATAAAACATGAAAAAGAGTTCTAGTAATTTTTTAATTAAGGAAAAAAACGGAAAATTAGTCACAATAATAATATTGAAGGGAAATAGTGTACAAAATACGATACTGCTAAGATTGTCACATAAATCATTTAAAATAACAGAAATATATAGTATTTGTGATCCAAATTACCATCTTTGTACAGTTCAGTTTTATTTATGGGGTTACGTGCACGTTTTGCAAATATTTACACAATTCATTACTCATGTTTGTTAAAAGTATGTAATCCTCTTGCATTGTTTACAGATCTTATTACAATGTATGACACCCAATGGGCAAACAAAAGGGAGATTTATATTAAGTCATTATCTTCCCAGACTGTCTGTCTGTCCTGCCGTCCAAAATACAGCTTATCGTCTAATTGTGCAAATGCAAAAACTGATTTTATTAGAGCCTTTCGGTTTTTGATGTTTTTCAGACTTAAGGTTAACAAATTGTCAGAGGTAATGGCTACTTTAAACCCCTTTCCGACGACTTCCACAAACATCATTTCCTTTGGATGTAAAGTGTTCCCTCAGGTGAGTCACGGACCAAATATAAGGGTGCTCTTCCTAAAAATGGCATTGCCCAACGTTTAGAGGCATGCCTCTTTAACATATCAACGCAGTACTTCTTTATACCATTTTACGGTTTATTTGTGTTACTGATACCATATTGTGCATTTATGCACTCACGCGCATAAATAGGAAAAGACAGACCCAACCCATCCCACCAGAGTAGAGCACACATACAAGGTCCTCAGGATGATTGGCTGTTCTTTAAGTCCGTCCTATTATGTCAAGCAGCTACATACAATATATACATATATGCATATGTACTCCTTTTTTCTCTCTTACTCATCCCAACGTACATGTTTGATACACTTACAGTGAAATGTAATAAATTCATATATATATTTCCGGCTTCTTTTTTTCGAATTAAATATACTTTTTACGATCCATCAATTAAGACGCTCTTTGTATGTTAAAGAAAGCAATTGAAACAAAATACATTTTATGTTCACTTTTTCTATTGTTAATTAAGATTTATTTTTCTTCGATCCAAATTCAGGTTTTTTAAATCTACCTTCAAGAAATATTTTAGTGCTTTAAAAAACCAGCAATCTGCTGTCTTTTTTTTACAAAGGACAGAGAACCGAGAGAGAAAGAGAGAGAGCAAGGAGCATTTTAAAATGCAGCTCTGTTGGTTGTCTTCGTCTTGTGTCCTGAATCAGCAAATCATGTCACGTAGTATTGGTAGTATTACCCACATATTGATAAAATAGCAACGCATTTTGTTTATACTTACCTACGTCTACTACAAGTACAGATGCCTACATTATTGTGAAAATGGATATTTACACGTAGATCCCAATTTCTTTTGGTGACTCTATATGTTTTACTGGTGTAAGTTACCTTTTTTACAATGCATTCATTTTGTGTGATGAAAAGGACTGGTATCTGGACTTGATTGAACCATAGTCACCTTGCTAGCAAACAAGAATCACTGCACAAAAATACAAAATACCTTCAGAGACACAGTATTTCTTTCATTCTTTGTGTGTGTGTATCTCTTTATAATACGCTTACATATTGCCAAGAGGACGATCGAGGAGGATTGACCCATTCATAAAGTGCAAAACTACGGGTGACTTGACTACAATTTTAAGTTATTTCTTATTACAGGTCTACGGATTGCATGATGATGTCGACGATAGAATGATGGTCACCAGTACCACCATCACCGACTGACCCAAAAACCGGATTGACAAGAGACGAGGGGTATTACAAGATGTTTGTGTGCAGCTTTTAGTAAAAAGGGATGAAAGAGTGTAGATTTAAGACCGAAAAAATTCATATATCGGTAGGTGTTTTACAAGATGCCACTACTGATGAAATTGATGGTAACCAAAAAAAAGTGTGAAGGATGTTGCAAATTTTTGAAAAATGTTTCTCCTGTATATTGAATGTGTAGACATTGAATTATTGTATGCACCCTGTATTTTAAAAAGGCTTGCATATATTTTGCTGTTCCCTTTTTGTTGCATTTGGACAGTGGGAGTGCTTGCTTCTTCTTGACTGTTTGACTTATCTTTAAAATTCACAATTTAGCTGAAAACTTGTATGACTTTTTGAATGAATATTAAAGTCATATACTTATTTAAAAAATTATGTTGCAAAAATTTGTATCTTGTGTACAACAGGTAGACATAGTTTATATTAATATGCATCATGTAAAAAATATCTTTACTTTGGATCAACAGCTACTCTTAATATACATATCTGAGTAAAGTGTAAGTAAAGAGTGTAAAGTAAAAAAATATATACTGCGATGAAGTTGATGATATGATGGCAGTTGTACAACAACTACTAGGACCAGTACCGCCTAATATGCACCTGAACTGAATGACCTGAATACTGATCACTGCGCGTACGTATGCAAGTAGAATAGAGAGATGAATCAGCACACTAAAGCCATCATTTTCAACACTTTTTATAACGGTCCTAACCAATAATGAAATCAGGTTCCTATAATTTTTCATTGCAAACAGAGTTGAAACAAAGCCATTATCATTCCCCACACATGAGTTGCATACAAATTAAACCTAAATTTGAGAAAAACGTTTTAAACAAAACTCGATGACAAATTTTTCACCACCACCACACAACAGTATTTAAATGAAATATACAATCACAAAAAGATCAAATTAAACCTAAATTTGAGAAAAACGTTTTAAACAAAACTCGATGACAAATTTTTCACCACCACCACACAACAGTATTTAAATGAAATATACAATCACAAAATGAGGTACTCATAAAATCCTAAACTTTTTATTACAAAAAACTCTTTCAACAAATAACAAAAAATATTATTTTGTCTTTTTTTAACAAGTAATGAACGGTCCTCGTAACAAAAAATACATTAACATATATAATCGTAATACACGCGGTAACAGCTCCAAAAAGAAGAATTTTAACAACAAAAATGATTTTTCTCTCTTGGAACTTACAAATTGGATGTATAGTACGTAAAAAAAGTAGCATATTTGCTTTCTTTTTTTAAAATTATTATTAAACTACTTTTTTTCGGAGAGAAACTTTTTTATACACAAAAAAATTTGCATCTCGTGTCGCTACATGAAAGATTTTTCTTTTCTTCTTAAAATCCTTTATAAAACCCTCAAAAAATACATTAACATCTATAATCGTAATACACGCGGTAACAGCTCCAAAAAGAAGAATTTTAACAACAAAAATGATTTTTCTCTCTTGGAACTTACAAATTGGTTGTATAGTACGTAAAAAAAGTAGCATATTTGCTTTCTTTTTTTAAAATTATTATTAAACTACTTTTTTCGGAGAGAAACTTTTTTATACACAAAAAAATTTGCATCTCGTGTCGCTACATGAAAGATTTTTCTTCTTCTTAAAATCCTTTATAAAACCCTACAACGCAGAAAACGCATTCCACTATATCCAAACACTCATAATCATATATTATCCATTCATTCCTCAAAAGAAATTAAACATTCAATCAATCCAAGCCATTATTTTATCCCCGCAATCCATTTATAAAAAAAGAAGAGTTAAAGCTGAAAAGGTCTCCGATGATTACGAAAATATATATGATGAAAAAAATATATATAAATTTGGCCTTTTGTATTGTATACATATTATTATATCGTTGAGCCATGTTTTACTATAAAGTTAAACAACAAAACTCCCAAAGAAAGAGTTATTATATAATCCCCTCACATTCATTCACATAATATATTTGAATTGCTACTAAAACACCTATACAATCAGTCAAAGTTCTACATGTGTACATCATCATAAAAGTATATAATAATCAATCAGTCATCCTAGTCATTTCTCAACTATAAACTTCATTCAAAACAGTTTAACCAGCCATTCATCATCATTTCAATCTAACAATTAACAAGTAATATATTATTGTAAAAAATATACATTTCTTTCTCTTTTTGCTATAAAATAAAAAAATACTAAAAACTAAAATGTAAAATATTATTTGCAATTG
>JAITYZ010000537.1:0-17335 GCA_027744595.1 Paronellides praefectus | reverse complement strand
TGGCATCCTCATTATCGAAATTTCCAAATAACAACCGATTGCTGTACACGTTGATGGTTAATGGTCCCACAAATGTCAATAGCTTGCAAGGTCCACTTTGTTATCAACCTACTAGAGAATATGCAGCCAGGAAAGGAACGAGAGCACGTAGAGCTCTGAATAAAACAAAGAAAGTCGAGGTAAAGCAACCCTTTGTGTTCAAGAACCTTCGAAAACTTGCCGAGTAAGTTGCATAATATTTTTTCTAGTAAACAACTATACACATAAAGTTAATGTTCGTTTTAAGAGGGCTATTACCTGTTGGTAAATATTTTTTTGTTAAATTTTAAGGTTACCTTATGAAAGGCAAAGACCGATAGATGACTCTCATTTGCCACTTCCATTAGATGATGTCCACTTCTTTAGAAGATATCGGTCCCAATGCTACGACTTTGAAGAAATCATACAATTTTTACGTGAATCGCATCATCCAACTGTCTACAATGTTCCAAATGCCCCTCTCTATTTGAGAGTGAATTTGGATTTGAAATATCCAAACCGAGCAACCAAGTAATTTATTATTATGTATTCAATAAAATCTAAGGAGAATATTACATGGCTGTATCATTTTTTGTATGTAGGTATGTATATAAATGTATACTTGCTATTTTAAATTTTTCAGATGTATGGATGGTTGGAGAAGCGTTATAGAAATGAAACAACCGTTTCTTCTCGATGGAATGACCCAGCCTTCTGTTCTAGCATTCTGTATTGAGGATATGGACTATATTGATAATGTCAAGAAAGAAGGTGGAGCAGACCTTGCCGGTGGTAAAGAAATAATCAAAGCAATTCAGGTAATAATCTAACTCGATATTCTTACTTTTTTGGTTCTAGTTTTAACGTGTACACTTCTGAGGTAAAAACCCCCAAATCCCATGTCTATTACAGGTAGGAGAAGTGAACACTGATGAATATGAATACTTGGTAGCTCACCCAAGTGTTGTGCCAGATCTCACGGTGATTCGGGGTTTAATCAAAAAGAAGTTTCCAAACGTAAAAAGTCGAACAATTAGCGCTGACCTTGTGACGGAGATTAGGAGACTGAAAGCAGGAATAAAAATTCAAGTTATCAAAAATGATCGCGAGCCAGATTTTGCCTACATCGAGACGCCTATTGGAACGGTAAGGTTCAAAAAACAATTGTTTCAAACTGCTTCAAAGCATTTTGTTTGGTTGGTTTTACACTTTGCTCACGGAAATATTATATGTCATATGAATTTTTACAGCTTGATATGGATAAACTTGTGGATAATTTCGAATCAGTCGTACGAGATACAGTACCAAGACGTGTCTCTGGAAAAACACCTCAAGATTTTTTGATTAGCTGTATTCTGAAAACACCAGGCAATGGATTTGAAGAATTTAAAGTTGATGTTTCCAATATACTTCAGAAAATTGAAATGGAAAAACAGAAAAAGTCTGCTGAGAATGAGTCTTAATTCAGATTTTTTTACTAATAGTCGTATAAAATATTACATTAAATTTTCCTATTGTATTAAATGTAGCTTCAAGATAAATTTTCGATCAATAATGTGTATTGTTTATTACTTATAGTATAGCACACATTTTGTTACAAATATGCGGCTTAATGATAATTTGAATGTCTTGCTATGTGTCAGGTTGACGAACCGTTGTATGATGATATGATTAAAAATAACTGAAAATAGCGTTAACCAATATAAATGATATATCACGTTTTTTGCTCATCTCTTGATTGGCGGCGGGACTTTTATCTGCAGAAAATATTTTAAGCTGTATAATGATGTGGTAAATGGGTACAATGCGATCATTTTGATATTTGTCAGTTTGATGACTCAAGCTTAGCAGAGTGAACTATAAGCCGACCTTCGAGGTTAACAAAGGTTATTATAATTATAACAAATGCCTTTAGCTCTTGAGCAAGATCTATTGATTTTCAGCTCCAAATGCATATTATGCAAGTTTCGGATCACTGAGTCGTGGGTTGTTTAAAATAACGCGCATTTCATTTTGTGGGAACAATTTGGTGTAATTATTATTATTTTTATCATAGAAATCGGTTTATTTCGACGAGATAACCAAATTTCTTCAAGGGTGGTACGACGGTCCACCACTTTGTCAACTTCAATCCTTCATAAAGCTTGAGAAAATTACGAGAGAAAGAATGTATGGAAGTATCTGCATTGACGCAAATAACTCAAGAAAAAACGAATGCTTTGTGGGATTTTATTGCAAGATGCGCTTTTGGTTGGTTGTCTTTTTCGTGTTTGAATATAGCAAACATCAATTCCATCATAAATCATAGCCCGTTTGTTCCTCATTTTGATTCGGGTTTTAGTTTGTAGTACAAACCTTGTACTTGATTAGCCGTTTTGTCTTTTGGCCCGCATCTACCCCGTTCTCAGATTGTTAAATTCCTTACTTATACAGGCATATATGTGTAGTTAATTACTTTCATTATGATAAATGGGTGACGATCATGTAAGAGTATAACCACTCATACCTACAATATTTACTTTACTTTTTCGTGTTTATGTTACAGGTGCTTGTTTCATTACCAGCAGAAAGCTCATAATAATATCTCGGCGTGTAGGAAATAATTTGCATAAACAAAAAGGACACAAAAAGCTGGACATACACAAACAAAGATACATAGATAGTCTTATTTTATCTTTTTCTCAGTAGCTGGCCAGCTACCTGTGTCTTGATTCATCATTATATATGCATCATAATATTATGTTATTGATAGGATGATGTTACCCTGATATTATTCCTTTTCACTTTCTGTACAGCAAAAGGTGTATCTTTTCGTGTGCCACCATCACCATCACATTACAATTACAACGTAATGCATTTGCATGGACGGATCCATGCTATTTCATTGCTGAACCTGTTCTCTTTTTTGTTTTCCTTCATATTCTCCTTGTGTTGAACAAACAAAAAATTACGTTTACACACTACGTAATGTGTAGTAATTTTATATGGCAAGAGCATAAAATGGATGGATGTAAAGGGTTGAGCAGCTGAAGGAGATTTTTTTACAGTCTAGTTCATACACATGTATTTGTGTCGTCGTAAAAAGTCTTAAACTGCCACACAGCTACGTAGTCAGACTAGTTTTGTGGAGATAAAATACATACTTCTGAGAGCTTATGTGGCACCACTTTGCCTTCACACTGAAGATATAGTTTTAGATCTACCAGATATCTTGCCTGCAAAAAGATGAAAACCAGCAAATAGTGACTTTCCGAAATCCCGAATGTTGGGAAAACCAGAACTGCGTACTACACAGCTAGGAGGACTCTTTTCAAGAGAATTGTATAAGCAGCCTGATAATATATAATATCCGTATTCGTCTACATTTTCCTTGTTGTACTAGACCGAGAAATTCTCCCTCTTATTGTGTTCCCAGCAAAATAACATGTATGACGGTATGAAGGAAGTAAGAGAAGAGTAGTATGGTGTTTGGAGTTGAATACATCGTCCAAAAGGTGTTTTTCTCGTGACAGAATACTGGAGTTCATAGTTTCACTTTGGTTCTCATTCTAATAGCAAGTCCGCTGTGCAGTAGTGTAATATTTCGTAGCAAGTTAAAGGGCAACCTCTGCTAACACTTTTGGTACTTTATGTATGAGCTCTTCAGCATAATTCAGCTTTAAGGACATTACTACGAAAACCCAATTTACACTAATCCCAAAAACAGCACTGCATCCTGCATTTCAAACAAAAAAATACACAATCCCACTCTAATATTTCCAGATTTCAATTGTGCGTAAGTACTTAATCATATCAAAGTTTACAATTTATCACCTGAAACAAGTGAAATCGAACAGTTCGATTAATGGAAATCACCGACATCAAGATTTCCCTGTAAATATGTAAAGGGTTAATGTATGGTGTGTATGCAAGAGTAGACCATTTTCTACTGCCACCTCGGATCAAGATAAAATAAGCACGTGTATTTCTATCTCTGGAAAGCCCTTTTACATAATAATAATAATAAAATTTGTGTTTGGTTTTGAATAACAATATTTTGCAGCAAGTGCATTGGTTTCTTTTTAGTTTAAATTGGCAAGCTAAAAAGGGTTTGCTTGTAGGTAGATTTATGTGAGCAGTTTTACACAAACCCAAAAAGGGCATGGGTTTCCAACAATAAAGGGATGCTGAAAAGTTGTCAAATTCAATCTATAAATGCAGTAAATAAAGAATAAAGTTTATAGTGTATTATAGTGCAAAAGTGGTTTGTTTAAAAGCAGTTAATCAGCATTGTCAAAATTTCTCCATAAAATAGCCACTCTGTTCCAGCGTGGCTTAAAAAATATTTTTTCGTGGTGGTGCAACGGTGTGTAGTGTCCACAATGTACAAATACGTATTTTTGGTATGCCTCATTGTTGAGGCTTGGAGCTCCGTACAAGAAGGCCGTAAGTTTTCAACAATTAAAATTAAATGTTAAATATAATCCTCTAGATAACGCTGATAAAATGTTTAATGTTGCGTACTAGCTTGAACTAGAATTTTAAAACAAACAACAAACCTATTCTTATACATATTCATTGCACAAATACTCCATTCCATTTACATTCACTGTGAAAAGTGCTGATTTCCCGTTGTCAGGAAATGTTTGCATTAGAATTGGAAATTTATAAGCATTTCATTACACAATTTTAGTACGCACTCTAATCTGGCAGCTACTTTTCAGTAAAATTACAGTAGTTTTGTAGTTTTTAAAGCTGTGATCCCTTGAAATATGAATTTTTAAACCCACAATCATTGGTAGGGAAGCGTATGTGTTTGAATTAGCTAGACGTCTACAAAAAACTTAATATTTGTAAGGAAAATATAATGCTATCTAAGGGATAACTCATTTTGTATGTATGTATGTACTGTATTTATGAGATATCTAACGCTCAGCGCTCATGAAATGGCACGTAAATGATAACCTTATTCACTACGAAACATCTCAACGAATTATTTTGCCGTAAAATTTTGAATTTAGAATGAACCAATTAGTAAGGAATTTCATGTTTAAGATAACTTATCAGCTTTTTCCCGTGTCTACTGTTATTTAACTGACTCACGTTAAAGAACGAAAAATGTATGTATATGAAAACTAACTGTCACCATTTCGCGTAAATTAAGAGTAATGATGAAAAAATGTAAAGAAATAAATCAGATGTATGACAAAACAAAAACAGGTACAAAGTTTATCTGACATTTGGCTCATTAATAATGGTAAAGATGATGTGAACGTTATGTGTCATCAACGCTCTCAAAATACATGCTGGGGGTTTCCCTTTCATTGGCCCGTAGCCGCATGGGCTTGTCAAAAGTGATTAAATCACAGTGAGCGTGGCAAGACCTAAATAAATGTTAATGAACCATGATGATACCCGATTGATGAGATATTCATAAAAAAATGTAGGCACTCCACAAGCATTCCGATGATCTTTGAAGAACACAATTAATACGTACCTGAGTTTAATAATAAATGTTCTGCTGCTGCAGCAGCAGCTAACATAAATATATATAGAATCCGATTCCGCCTTGAACCACACAACATGGACGAACTTCCCAAATACCAATTTGATTATTTCGTGCAGCAAAAAGAATAACGTACAAGGTGTTGTGTGGACATAGAAAGAATGCCAACTTTAAACAAGGTTTATTTAGGAGAGCTGCAGTTATTACAAGCGATCGATATTGAATGAAGTGTTTCATGTGGTTTGAATTGACATATATATTCCCTGTCTCTGTTCCTTATTTCCCAATTTTTGTTGAGGTATTTGCTGAAACCCAAAACGGAATGGCTATAATAATATTGATCACTGCGGTTTTTAAATGGTAAATAGCCTGAGAAGAATAAATTTCGCTGCTGCAGCAGCCAGAAACGATATATACGTGTACACGTCCAAAATTATTCTCAACCTTGAACAATGCTGCAAATGATGGGAATGAGTGAGTTGGGTTGAGTGTATAATGCTCATGTGTGGGATAGAGGTGGGAATTTGAATACTAAGTACATCTTTCTGCTGCAGGGGAATTAGTGGAATAAAATATGCTAAACCCACGCATTTACGTAAAATAATGATCAACAAATTCAACGCTAAATAATTCATTTTTTTTGTAGAAGAATGCGAATGGCCAAAATGTTGTATAATACCAATGATTTGCACATATAATTTTTGGGAAATTACCTTTGCATAATTTTATGACTTTGACAATCAACACCTAATGATTACCCATTGGTTTTTGCAGTGCCAAGATTGGAACTTTCGGATCCTGAAGTCGGCTATCATGGTCTGATACGAGAAAATGAGCTTGTTGTTGAGGTGAAGCCAAAAATCAGGGCTGTTGGAGCAGAAATTTGCGGCTTTCGTATTCTTAATCGACATCATGGGGAATCTCCATTCGAGGTAAGAAATATGACGTGATAAACTCAACCAATATATGTTTTTCTGCATAGAAATATTTCATGTTCACATCATCATCAATCACTTGGCTCACAATACAGCCGACACTCGCAGTCGCAATTAGCGTACTCATTCCTGATGCGTCGTAGAAAGGAAAATTTGTTTCTTGTTTTCGGCAAACATAAAAACATTATATATGGCATAAATAATACATGAATTTAGACTAACAAATACTTTACAACGACTAAAAAAACAATAATATCATTTTTTTATTTTACGCAAGAAGAAAAATATCCATGCTTGTCCCGGAACAAAAATTGTTCCACGTATCCCCACTCCATGCTAATATGAATTACGTCACTACGTAAATTGATTTTATCCGTGAGAGTGAATGATGGTGAGTTTACTTTACTAAACGGATTTTTGACATGCACGTAAGTACGTATACGTATCTGTATGTATGACAGATATTCGAATGATTTGAAGTTACACTGCAAATAGAATATTTTTTGTAGTAGTTAGTTACTGAACGCCTGTCTTATAAACCTTGTAATATCTGATCTTGGGCATGAAAAACTGAAATGGGTTATTTATGAGTATATAATATGATAGTAATAAAATAGATTTCAATTGGACAGTTAAATAAAAGGAGCAGTGGCTTTATTTAAACCACAAATCTAAATTATGTTGGTCACCTTTGAAGAAGAATTAAATTGAAATAACGAACAAGAGCATGTTTGGATGATGGAATGCATGCAACCAAAAAGATTATTTCTCTTTTTGCCATACAATGTACGTGTAAATAGATCTCGTAAAATATTTCCACTACGTTCATTTTCTACTTCATTCATTGTGTGATTTGTGATGCAAGCTATTTTTTGCATTGCATTAGGCAACAAACTTTTCTTCCAGCAGATTGTATGTAATTAGTTGCAATGAATAGAATATACGTTTTTAAGATCTTTAACCATAAACTATGTATTTCTCTCATCGTGTCCTGACTTCCACTCAAGAAGCTATAAGTTTTCCTTTCATGTACAAATTGAAGTTTCGCATTTTTACGTGCACGTCACGCTATTCTTTACAAAATGCATATTATGTTACTTATATAGCACTACTATGAATAAATATGTGTACAACCACTGTTTTTGTATTTTGCATATCACAAGAAGATCTATAAAGTTTTTTCTCGATGCCTTTGAAATTAGAATTCATAAATGCAATTTCTTGGCTAAAAAATATATCCAGCACACATGCTAATGTTTCATTTATAATAAAAAGCTCAACATTCTTATGAATTGGTTAACAACTAGCGAGACACCACACACGATCATGTTGTATAATTGCATTAATTATAATATGATGGGAATCATATCATAACACCTGTTGGAAAAAGCTGGCATAAAGTGAAGATCCAGGATTTTTTTTACCCTGAGAATGGCTTCGTGTGAGAAGAAGATGCAGCTACTGAAGTAAATTGAATATTTCCAAAGATTTTAAAAGCGTCATGCGTTCATCATATCAATTTTCAACGAAATGGCTGTGCATCATACAACATAAGTATTACTACTGCTGTTGAAGGTCTCTTAATTACAAAGCATATGCTGTTTAAACTGAAAACTATCAAATGAAATGTGAAACCCTTGTGCTTATAGTCCGCATCCGCATTAGAACGCATGTGTTGCATACGTCAGCGTGGCAATATTCTTAAAGTAGTATAATATTGTGATATGCCTTTAAAGTTCAAAGAATATAAAATGAAATTAAAAACGCAATATTGCTAACATACTTAAGAACGCACATTTAAGAATAGCAATAACATGAAATGTTGCTTGAGCGGTGTCATCACACATAGTACGTATATGCGAGTAAATAAAATGAGTAGAAACGCGCCACAAATAATGTTTATGATGATAGTTTTTACTTTGTCCAATGTTAATATAAACCTACTTGACAACTTTGTAGGCTAGCGTTTCTACGCTATTTTAGATCTATCTCTAAAATACAGGACGTAAACGGACAGCTTGTTCGACTTAGCAAACAAACATATTGCAATTGTTTGCCTAAAGGTTTTTCGTGACTTTACTTTAAGCTTGAAAATAAATTATTGCATCATCGTAAAATATTAATGATCAAAGCACAATACATTCATGCTCGTGTAAATTTTTATCCTAAAACAACAAGTTTTAGCCTTATAACAGCCATATGGCTAGTGTTTACTGTAGTTGTTATCAACGTCATTTGTGAAAAAGATAATGGCTAACGACCAATATTTTCACTAACTGCTTACGCACCCATTCTATATAAACATTTCATGCTGCATGAAAACCATAACTTGCTAAAAAAAAGAAGTAATATGAAACTTTTAGTACTTTTTATTACTCCAGGATAGGATATAGAAACAGATTTGCACTCTGAAAATACTAAAAGAATATTGTGGTTAGCAGTTCCCTTATGATCATTTAGGTTTAGGTAATAATAACATTATCAGATTATTGATGTATGGAAGACTATAGCATGGAAGGCAAACCCAGGGATAGAGTTTATTATTTATTTATGTAATTTACGAGGACAAACGAATAGCAGAGACACAAAACTGCTCACCCGCATTGTCCAATACACAAACAAACAAAACAGGCATCATAAAATACTAATCCATCGGGTTTGTCATACAGAATCAATAGCCTCGACTCATCATCGGTCATATTGTACCTGGTCATTATCGTAGTGCCCCAAATACGAGTTTGTTTTTCATCAGCGATAAAAAGTAGATTTAGCTCCAACGAATACCAGGAAAATGACTTACATAAATCTAATGAATATGATTCATATGAAGTAATGTGTCAAGCTGGTTTGAATTCATGAAATGAAATAAGAGTGGAAAATCTATCATGAAATTTAATATAAAATGCGTCGTCTTCGTAGATCATGGTATATTTAAGTCGATTCAAAATATACAGAAAGCGTACACGGAGTGGATTGAAGGAAAGTCGTTTACTAAAGTAACGAAGCATCCGTTTCTGCCAAGCTCATTTCATATTCAATATTTAACCAATAGATATATGTTTAACTTCCTTGACTGTATATCAAGTTAAATATAAAAATTCTATTTCATATATATCGCTTGCAAAATGCGCAACTCGTAAGTTTGTCCCTTTTTCTATCATAATAAGCAGTATCTGTCTACTTTGATAGACTAATCGTTTATAAGAAAAAAAGGTTTCTTATTGCAAAGAGGGATACGCGATGGCCTCCAATTAACTTAAGTAAGGAAGGTAAGAAAGTCATCTTCATAAAAAGATTGTCATCTTTTTGCCTTTTCTTTGTTTGAGTGATTCTGTCTTGTACATAGATCGTGCGGTGGTTGGTAATGTACATGGTGGGGTATATAGTAATTATGTAGCAAACCATGTTACTACAAAGTCATCATTTATGCATGGTCGAATTAGCTGCATTATTGTGATGATCTGAGACATCTGCTCACCTTACCATGTACTTTGGCATGTGTGCCATTATCTTTTGCACAATTGTGCTTTGCTATATTTGTTTATGTGTGTGTATACATGCATCAAGTAGGTAAGAAAATTATTAAATAAAAAAGAACCCGTTTCTCCTTTGTAAAGGTAACTGTTCAAGCCAAAAATGAAATGAGCCATGTGCAAAAGAATATATATATAATATGGTCCTCTGCCAAGGTGTTCAACAACAAAGTAAATTGGTATAACTCCACTACACACACACACCGCTCCACCAGCAATTAACTTACTCAAAAATGGACCTACACACACCAAAAACAAGTGAGTGTCATAGGTATATACGGTATACACCAACTAGCCCACGTATTCGCGGAATTGTGAGCAGCATACTGCAACACAACGAAATGCACGCAATGCCAATTTTGTCGTCATTTGCCAGCCTAATTTTGCAGTGTTTAAATGCTTAAACATTAACAGCAGTTAACGAGAATGCACACAAGTGGCAATGATTCAATTCAAGCTCTCAGTGTGGTGAGTCACAATTACAGCCTTCCTGATTTTCAAACAATGGCACGACATACCATAATATCTAATCTTTAAAATTGCGAATGATAGATAATTGTTTAACGAAGATGAAAGGTGTAATATCCGTTCATCCCTTACACAACAACATGGAGGAAACGATAAACAAAAATACCTACACACATGTAAATCGTTCAAACAACTTGCTAGGACAAATGTAGAGATAAGTGATTTCGTATTGTATGTATATTTCACATTCTTATTCGTCTGAAATGTTTGCTCAGTTTGGATCTCTCCTCAAACAATTATGATGAAGTAGGGTATGTAAATGTTTTAATATATTAGTCTATAGTCTATATGGTATACAGCAAATTGTCTTTTATTTGTTCTTAAAATATACCACAATTGAAAATTTCGAACAATGTAAAATAAATCTTGTGTCTGTCTGGTGGATTTGCATATAATCAAGACATGCAGGTCAGCAACATTGCGTTCATTTGCAATACAGAAACTTGCGGAAAAAGAGTGAGATATCCGTTGTGATTGTGATACAGCGTCATGATCTGGAAAGTACATTTAGGTATACGCGTACAACCACAATTTCGGGCGTGTAGTAATAAAATTGCACAGGGCCATCAGCAACTGTTGCTGATTGGTGAAATGCTAAAAACTCTAATTTCATGTCAAGTAACAATAGGTATGTTTATGAAACAGTATAATGTATGTAATGTGATGCTATGTGTATATGTGATATGCGCATTGTCTCCTTTTGCAAAATTTCTAAGAATGAATAAGCCATCTCGTCAAGTTACATTACATATATCTTGGAAAGAGCAAGTTAATAAGCACATTTGAGTGTTCAATACTCATTTAAAAATGTGTGGGCGATTTATGAGAAAAATATGGTGTTGCATCTTTATATTATTATTATTATTGTTTGCATGATGATGTGCCCAGTTTCTCGTCTCACTTGCTTGTATGTTAACCCCTCCTTCACACCCATAAATATGACAAGTAATGATGCAGAGATTTTTCAGATTAGGGAATAGAGTCGTTTTGGCTAGAATCAAAAAAAGTTTGACTCGCCATCCTCTTTATCATGATCATCATAGTCGTTTTATCATCATGACGTTGGGCCTTTATTTCTTATAGCAGTATTATTATAACAACCAAATAAAAATTGCATTATATTATACCATTGTATATAGTAGACCGGTCTGCTAGTATATGCAATGCAGTAGTAAATATATATATGTAAAGGATAACATCATCAAACTATAATACTACTTTTGCGCATTTCTTTTCTTCTCAGAAGCAAGACGACAAGTTACACACATCATTTTGTGCAGTCAATTTTTAAGCCTTATAAATGATTACGAAACAACACAAATGTTTGTAATACAATAAGCTCAATGAGCTGTCTTATATTTTTGGCATCGTGTAAAAGTATTTTATTGTTATAAAGTATTCCAAAGTTCAAAGCAGATGCATTTTTTGCCTTGTTCTCGCTACTACACTTAACCCATTAGCCCTGGATCACCAGTCACTACCACCACCACCACATGCTTTTTGCTTACCTCATATGTATATTTCTATCAAATGCACGATGATGCAGAAGTTGTTATTAATCATAATTATAAATAGAACTTGAACAAAAGTAAATTCATTCTATCCTATTCACCAACTCTTGTTGATCGGTTTCTTTTTTTGTTTAAGAAGCTCAATGTGAGAAAACAAGATTGGAAAATAAACTTTTGTCAGCACTATGCTCGCTCACATACATTCACTCTTTTGTTATCCTAATTTATGCAAGTTAAATGAGAAAAAAATCACCAAACATCGCTCATTGAGTAAGTGACTACAAGCGTTAATAAGGGAAATCATGATGTTTACATGTGGGCACAAGATAATGGAGAAAGTTTTGCACGTACATAAATATATCCAAACATGCATAATGCGTCGTGCAACAATGAGCCGATTTGGATAGACAATATATTTAATATATTATATTATATCACATAATATGACTATGTTCATCTCGTCTAGACTTATACTGCCCCAATGTGTTTGTATTAGTATTCGACTGCCACTGCTGAATTCATATCACTGGAAGCATTGTAAACATTTATATTTTGTAGTGTCTAACTCATTGCAACGGAAGGAACCGTAAAAAAATATAAACCAAATAAGCATACTACATAAATCCTTGGACGTGCCGAGGTTCTCAGTTCGTTTGGAAGTTTTTTATCGGGTAGCGCCGCCGAAAGGGAAAAGCAAAAGTTTTCCAATTTCTTTAAATTGCTTGCCATGAGTTATGTTCATTCCTTTGAGTCAATAGAGATAATTCCGCGCAAAAGATTGCTCTGCGGGTCCTTATTCTCCTAGCATTCGCATCCTCTGAAGATACTGTGTCATACCTAATATGAGCCTCATTTTTCTTCAATTCCTGTTCATAGGTTTACTCACCCACAAAAAAAATACTTATTATGATGATGGTGTATCGGCAGGTGTCTTTTCTAGATCTCCGTGACTTGGTACAAGGGTTACTTTTGCTGTTGCTGGAGTTGGTTGATCTCGCAATAGCCCTAGACTGTGCGCACATATCTTTTCATTAAACTCGCTAGCAGAGAAGTAAGAGATTACCTTCATCGAGGTAAATCGGACAAACAGGAAAAATAACTTCTTCGCTTGCAGCATGATGCTGTTTGCACACACACACATTATGTATTATTAAATTTTGTGGATCGAACTTTTATAGATTTACAGTTATCAGTAATATCTTTGTGCTGGTTAACCTATTATATAGTGTACGTATAGTCCGTACAATATCTAAAAACCTTATTTTTAAAACTATGCGAGATTTTTCAGGTTATTGATGTTGATGGTTTGTTAGTCTGACTGACCTTTTCTGAAAAATTGAAACAGTTGAAAGCATGCGTAATCCCTTAAAAATATCTGAAGAAATTGGAATTAATGGGGTAATGAGATATTTTGAATAAAAACATAAGCGTCTTTGACATGTAATATTGCAAAAAAAACCTGTTTAGGTTAGAAAAAAGTCTTTTTGGTGACAAAATCATCTATATTTAAACTTCCATTAAACTACTGTTAATTTATCGTCGGCTTTATATTTTATCGAGTTCTTTCTTACTCCGTTAGCATAGCAACTGTTGGTAATATTTACGTTTCTAACTGAAGACACGAAGAAATACCCAAAAAAAAATTCGTTCAGCTTGCGTGTACCCACAAAAGATGAAACTACAAGGGCATTTATTGTCAATAGGTTGGGATCATGAAGGTACATTCATGCTCTTTGTGCATACAGCACTGCGTAAATATATTTTCCGAGAAAATTACCTGTAGCGTTGCAACAAATGGGCAGGTAATATTTAGAATTTCACCCGTCACGTCTACCTTTCGTCTTTTCTTGGCAATACTAAGCTCTAGAAAAAATATATTGTGTTATGTAACTGAATATGCATGTGAAAAAATTTGTTTTCTAATAGTCTGGTGTAAGCTTAGAGCTATGTTTTAGCTTTTCAAAGAAACATTGTCTATGCCTCGAAATTTTATATAATTTAATAATTTAAAAGATTTTAATGTATATTCAAAAGTTGTTTGAATATCGCATTTTATCCAAAATTTTAATTCTTTTTCCTCGTTAGTCGTTACAAAACAACTTATATTTCAATTAAAGACTCCCTTTCCTCGTCGTCGTCCTTTTTATGATAATGTTCAAAACTTTTTTTTACACAGACCCTCATTCGATTCTTCTCAGTTTGAGTTATCTGCCCTTTTTCATATGAAATGAAGACTGAATTTAGTGCGACTTGAAGTTGTGAAAAAAAATCTATACAGCGACCAAGGTGGGTACAAAATAAGAATCTTTTTGTGGAATGTTGGTAAGAATATCACCGCCCGTGAAAAGTAATGTACATTGCATTCTTGAATATACTTATACGTCTCTACAGCCTACACTACACACATATATTCTACCTTGTTTCTATTATGTTGCTATATACCTTAAGATAAGAAGGAAAAAAACTTGGATCATCCAATTTAAAGAAAAAAGTTTGTTCCCTCGAAAAGCTATCTCATTCAGAAACTTTTTTGAAAGCTTTCCATGTCCCTTTTTCCACACTGAGAAGAGAGTATATAGCGATGAAATATAAGGTAGAAACGCAGATATGGTGGCTTGGAACAAAAAGTATGTTTTTTTCTAGATGATGATGATGTAACTAATGTATGGCTCCTGTTAAAAAATGGAGACTTGCTGCTTGTTTGCTCTTCTTTTTTTATGTACCTATTTTTCTGAACCAGCAGCCCCCTGTACCGTGAGCTGTTTCTATTACGATTACTACTCTGTGACTTGAATTACTTCGTTTTCTTTCCATTATCGTCAGGATGAGTCTAGTAAAGAGATAGACAAGTGGTAGCATAAAGTAGACCCGAACTGTGTATGTAATGGTAAACAAGCTTTGCTCCAGGTCATCCTATTTGCTCTTTGATTATGATTTTGTGAAGAATCACAGAATTGCATCATTTCAGGACAATATATCTACCGTCTAATAATATTAGGATACACACAAAAAAGGCAAGGTAAGATAAAGGGGTAGATAGGTAGGTATACACACAAGATAGGTATATACCTATGTAGTAGTTTGAGTGCGAGCTTCATTTACAGGTTATGTGGTAAATTTGCTATCTAAATTATTATGCAATCATTAATATGCTGCACCCTTGTCATTTTATGTGACAAGCCAAAAGAAACACATTTACTTTGATGTAAATTAAGTCCTCAGGCGAAATGGCATAGACTCTCTGCCTGGTGGAATTGGAAATGCAAATGAGTGTGTATTGTAACATCAACATCATCATCATCTTGATAGAACAAAACCAAGTTAGATTTCTATGCAAATCTGCTGCTTATGATGATGTCACCCCGGCTGTATAATCTGTGGGATAATGCAAATAAACTGAGGAGAAAGTCAAAGAGACAGGGAGAGAGAGAGATAAAATGAGAAGGAAGACCATGTACTCAAATTTTCCGGAGATGAAAATGGTTTGAAAAGCTTGTTGAAAGCGAAACTTTTGAATGGAACATTGAACAATCCTTTTTCCGTGATATGCAATTTTAGTAAAAAAAAAGGAAAAAAGAGTTTTTGAATAATGCCATTGGTTCGTTTCATGAAAATTCTCATCTACCTGAGTGGATTGTATTTTTTTTTGCTATAATAAAAAAGTACGCATCTATTTTACTACAGAGTTTCCTTTTTATTATTATTAGTAGCACGAGTAATTTAGTGAATGGAACGTTGATTAGAACAAATGTGGTGACATGGTTGTGTTGTAATTGAATTACAAGTTGTTCTCGTTTCAAAGATGATTTTGTATATTTG
The DNA here is from genome assembly GCA_027744595.1 of Paronellides praefectus. NCBI lineage: Eukaryota > Metazoa > Arthropoda > Collembola > Entomobryomorpha > Paronellidae > Paronellides > Paronellides praefectus. The sequence continues at coordinate 1,506 of JAITYZ010000537.1, read as the reverse complement.
ATATTGTAGATGTGTACTACTTTATTTTATTCAGTAATAAAATATTTGTTATGCATGCGGGGTGTACCCTAGAATGATTTTTTTGCAGGTCTATAACCATTTTATTTTTTGAAAAATGCATCTGCCGACTATACCTTTGCATGTTTTTGCATATCAATTATTATATCTTCTCAGCATCTGCATGCATAATTTTACATTACATGCCCAGCATTTCTTTAGATGAGAACAAATATATATTTTTGTAACCATCATCAAATTCAAATTGGAGAGGAGTATCTTGTATACCGAGAGATTTTACGAGTCATTTCTCATTTTCCTGTTGGTTTGCATTGTCTTATCCCAGGTTTTTTTGAAGACGCAAATTAATTAGACAATTGGCACGCAAATGCGGGATCAACTTTATTAATAACTTTCTAGATTATGCATCACACATTTTTGGCCTGCTCATTAAATTAGCTTGTATATTATCCTATATAGTCAGCTCATCAGCTAAATGTTGCTGCATTGATAACAAATTAAGGATTTTTGAGCATTAAGTGCACAAACAGTATTAATCATCATGTCTTTACCAACAAATTTGTCAACTTTTCTGCTACGTCATGTTAAATTGTTCATTATTTTTTCATTGTTTTTGTGTACATGACTGAGTCGTAAAGTGATTAAAAAAATCGTACTATACAATAAAAAAGCGTATTTACTTTGAGTTATGATTATTTATTTAAAACTTTCCAACACTGCCAAATGCTTAATTTGATTTGTTGTATTTAATATTGAATATAAAAAGGTTAAAACATATCATGTGTATTTAATGTTCAGGAATTAATCCAATCCAATCCAGTGCAGTATTTTTTCCGCCTTTCCATCAGATCCCATTTACATTGATGTTGTGAAGTTTGAAAAGTTTCCATTCCCAGAACTTGTCTAAAAGGATAATGTACTTGGAGTACAAGAGACTAACAAGAAATAACTAACTGACAAGCTATATCCAGTGAGTTCAGCATTATTCCTGCACTCTTTTATAACTGACGGTGGTGGTGGTGGTGGTGGTATTCCAAGTTCCAATTCCAACTCCCTCAGCTATAGGTTTATAACATAAGCTGTACCGATGTACATATACAAAACTTATCCAACATGACACCACACTCCTTTAACTACAGAGGTACTAGAAAGTGATGGCGATAGCGATGAGGTTAAGCTTACACAGAAATCCCATTTTGGGATTTGGTAAAACGATGCATGATTCATGTGGTGTCCTCACTCACTCACTATATGAAAATGATTTGAAGCACGAAAATACTGTAATAATATGAATCTGACAGACTATCTGTATATAGCTCAAAAGTGGAAAGATGTGTGTGTTTTTGAGACGCAGCACAAGAGAATATATTTTTTTATGATACGGCATTTCATACTTCACACGTTCAAACGCGGATCTGGAATTCATTATGTGATTTCTTGTTTTCAAAGCAATTTTCCTTGTAGATTTTCCATCACGTTGCATTAGAG
>JAITYZ010000536.1:0-36757 GCA_027744595.1 Paronellides praefectus | reverse complement strand
CCTACTTTCACGTAAATACATGCGTGCCTTTTTTTACGTCACGTTAACCAAACACAATCTACTAACCAAATCAAGTATGTAGGTAGAGTTATTAGGGGCAAAAACACACACACACAAAAACAAACAAACATATATATTCACATGGTTTACCTATTTACTTATTGTGTACTCAGTTATAGTAGTACCCATAACCCACCCACCACCTCTATCAGCCAACTTGCTTCCATCAAACCAACTTTACTTGCAACAAGAGAAACATGAAAAAGTAAAAGCCAACAAAAAGCACACACACACACACACACACACGAAGACACATATTATAGTACATAAGCAGCACTAGGAAAGAATGAGTAATCGCATAAAAGTAGAAATGCAAATATAAAAAGTTACATCACATATAATATCCCAAGCACAAGCCCAACAGACAAGGAAACATATAATAAAATAAAAGTAGGTAAATTCTCTGCAGATTTATCACTATCACTTTCCTTTATTCTTGGAAAATGGTAGCACACAAGTTACAGGAAGAGGATCCTATATTCTAGTGTACATGTATATTATCCTCTTGTAATTCTATTTTGTTTGAATGAATGAATGAATGGTTTTGGGTGTTCCTATATCCTATTATTATGTACATAGAAGAGATACTTTTAACTTGACTGTTTGGTTTCCCCGTTTTTGCTAATAAGTTTGTATAGTGTAATAATAGCAAAGAGGATTTTGAAGGTAGCTGCTGTTCAGGGAAGCATAATAAAATAAAAGTAGGTAAATTCTCTGCAGATTTATCACTATCACTTTCCTTTATTCTTGGAAAATGGTAGCACACAAGCAGGAAGAGGATCCTATATTCTAGTGTACATGTATATTATCCTCTTGTAATTCTATTTTGTTTGAATGAATAAATGGTTTTGGGTGTTCCTATCCTATTATTATGTACACAGAAAAGATACTTTTAACTTGACTGTTTGGGTTCCCCGTTTTTGCTAATAAGTTTGTATAGTGTAATAATAGCAAAGAGGATTTTGAAGGTAGCTGCTGTTCAGGGAAGCAAGATGAGTAAAAAAGATGAGGGAGATGGAAAGAAAAAAAACCAAACAGCAAAAGAAGAAAAGGAAAAGGAGAGGAAGAAAAAAATCAATTCTTGTATTTTTATCATGTACTTAAAGCTTTCTGGGAGATTGGATTTCCCAACTTGACTACAAACCAGGAGCAATGATCATCATCATAGCCCAGAGTTAGAGACTGCTGATCAGTGATATCACGATGACTAGAAGGTTGTAGTTTTCTTGTATGTTGTATACCTAACTGAAACCAAATAGGATTTTCAACAGTAAACAGAGTGAAATAAGACGAGGAATAACAAGAGGTAGAATTAATTTTCTGTGTGAGAGAGAAGAGATGTAGTTGATGATGAGGTTGATGCTGCTGAGTCATATAGTTTGTATTTGTCCTTTGTAAATAGTACATTAGTCTTCCTCATCTGCTCTCTACCCTACTGCGCTACTACTACACTTCTGTCTCTCTTTCTGCAGAAAAACATACTACTTCACTTGAAGTTGTTGTAAAAACGACCACGAAGAAAATCAAATGAAATGCATTATTTTAAGGGGCTACTTAACCCAGATATTTTTTGTCTACTTTGCTTTGGCAGACAAGAAAAAGACAGGCAGGGCAGCAAAAAAAGATTGCATTCATTTGTGTAACTTATGCATTCGTTTTTTTGTGGATGTACCTGGTTTTCTCGTTTCCCAACATGCCATGTGAGATGGACAATGAACAAATAACCAAGCCGCTTTTTTGTATAAACTCTTCTTTAAGCTGGCTTACTTGTCAACAAAACCAGAGAGAAAAAACGTTTAAAATACTTTTTTTCTGCTCCCAGTGAAGAGCCAGGACACACATGTATTTACCCAAGTTAAACACAAAAAGTTCAGAAGCTCCACTTGAACTACTGATTGTGATTAGGAAGAAGAAGAAGAAGAGGAGCAGTAGCAGGATTTTTATGTGAAGAGGTACAAAAAAGAGCAGAGCAGAGCAAGGAGTAACCCAAGAAGTGGAGTGGAGAAGACAGAAAACCACAAGAACGAAGTTAAAAGTGACGAGTGACACACATAAGTACATGCATGCATAAGGCAGGCAGCAGAAAAACAACCTAATGAATAATATTTCAAGATGCCCCACTACTCTTTTTTTCTAAAGGCTTTTGCTCATTTTCTCATAATAAGAGGGCAAAGGGTAGCAATAAGTAGGTAGGTATGTTCATATATTATACTTGTGTGCATGTGTGGGTAGTAGTTGAAGATTGGACACGGACAAATTACTTGACAAGTGTGGTGACGACAACTGTGCGTTTCTGGCCTGGAGAAACAGAGATATCATGCATAATATTATACAATTCCCCAATATTATGTACGTATTTGTGTGTGTTTGCTTTGTTCATTTGTAGTTTTCCTCTTTTTTTCTTATTTTGACTTTTGGGTATTTTATTTCAGAAGAAGAGAACATACAGGGGAAACTAAAGTCATTCAAGTTAATATATGTGGCTTTTTGGTTTAGTTTCTATCTGACATCTTAAATAACAACAGACAAAACTAGAGGAATATCTTATGATGATTAGTGTAGGTCAGACCCAAAAAAAAGTTCAAATGAATCTTGTTGACATACATACGTGATGTGTAATGAAACTATACTACTATAGTCATAATGTGTACAAATGGTTGAATGAGAAATAAAAGTCCATTTTTGGAGCAAAATGTAAACAACAGATGAAAAGTAATAAGAAGAAAATGAGCAGAGGGAAAAAAAATTTGTTGCTGCTCCGTGTATCCAATTACAAAAACAAAACAATGTCTGACTAAACATGCGAGAGAGAGAGAGAGAGAGTGAGATGAGCGGCTGTTTAGTGTTAATGAAAAATTATGGGAGGTTATTACATTTTTCTTAAGTAAAAGAATTGAGAATGAAAATAAGATGGTGCGGACGAAAGGATGGAAATGGAGTGTGAAATTGTAGTCAACGTGGGAGATGGATTTACAATTTATAGGTATCTCTACATTTTCTTGAAAGGTCAAACTCGAAAAAACCAAGAAAAGATTATCCTCCCTCCTTTCCTATCAATGATTTGAGATAATTGTACAGCAAAACACTGATTTTTTTTGGCTATTTGCCATCCTATCACAGTGAAGTGGTGACCGTTTTCACACTCAAATAGTTTTATGTTTTCTGTGGTGCAACCGCCTGATAATTACAAATTACAAAAGTGCTAACAAAAACAACAAAAAATGTTATCGATTCTATTTTTATGCTCATTGAATGGAATCCTTCCCCATTTCACATGGAAAAGCCAAAATTGACACATGAAACAAAAATTCATGTCAAACATGAGACATGACATGGTATTGTAGTTGTGTAAATACATTATGTGCTTTTTGGATACACGCATAAATACTACATTGCTTAATGTCCTTCTTTGTGTTGGACCAGCATTTTTATTTATTCACAATGACAAGTTGAAAGGAGTTGTGTGTATGCGTAAGTCTGCAAACAAAACAGCAAGACACTCTGATGATGACTGAAAAAAAAACTATAAAATTATTACAAGTGTCATGTTGTGTGCTTATTTAGTGCATACTGCATAAAATACACACATATTATAATACTACTTGTTGTAGAGAGAAGAGTTAGCAGAGGAACATGATTGTGTAGTGTGATTATTATTGGGGAAGTTTGATTTTTATTGTGTTTCTGGTTGTTGTGTGAGGAAATAAGAAGGACCCCACTGATAAAAAATGCAACTGTGTGCTTTAATGCTCTTTTTTACTTTGGTACTCACTCACTACTACACACTCTTGTATTTGATGTCGTCTCGTCTCTCGCCTGGTTGTCAGTAAGCAAAAGTAATAAAAAAGTATCCATGTAAAAAGCAAGTGATGTATTGCATACGATGGGGATGATGAGATGATTATATGTGATGTGTAAATACGGAGCGGTGGTAGCAAACGAGCTAGAGAGATTTGTATACCGACTTATTTACAACATCAAAACATTCACAGTCAAGATGGATTTTTTTTGTATTTGATAAATAATTAAACAAAAACTAATAAAGACGATCTCACACATATCAAATGTTGACTCTTTCGGAACAGAAACACAGAGAGAGAGAGAGAGACTTAAGTCAAGTGTGTGTGTTGGTTGATAGTGGATGTGGAGGGTAAAGGAAAGACATGTACATATGTATGGGGTCGAAGATGATGAGACCACTGCAAGCTGAGCAGCAGTAGTAGTAAAAGTAAAATTGTCAAATAAATTTGGCAGTGCTGGTTACAGCTTTAAAAAAACTATATAAACTTGTGTGTGTGGTTGCTTGCCTTGCAGTTCATTCAGCGTTTTCCACATGCTGTTATGTAAGAAACAAGTTAAAAACCACTATGATCTCTAATAATGTTAATGTGTTATGTGGTCCTGGTGGTGGTAGTGAGATATGCACATACCTAATCAGACAAATTTAACGAAATGCGATATACATGAATCAAGATATATACCAATGTAGTATTGCTTTACAAGATGAGCTTTTCGAAGATGTAAACTTTGCTACTTTTGAAATGGTGATGAAAGAAACACGACGACAATGAACTCATGCGTGAATATTGCACATTGCGATAATATCAGGTCAAAATGTTACATTTTTGCAGCATTGCAAATTGCAATACAATGTTACAGTGACTCAACATTTAAGGATCAACAAAAAGATAAAATATCCTATATTTTGCCCATTGAAACAGTTTACACACAAAATGCACAACTCTAGAGATTTTTACCTTCAAATCGTGCGATCCAGGACTTTCTCATTTAATCCATTAGCGACGTCTAAAATCACTTTTCTTTTCCTGGGTGCAAAATAGTACACATTGAAATCCTGCTTCCAATTTCGCACTTTTTAATAGAAAACTTAAAATTCACAAGAGTATATATTTTTACAATTCAGTACACAAGAACCGCACAAAAGTTCAGGTGTGTTGTTACGTAATTTGTAATGGAACACGTTCTGGTAATATTGTAAATGTGTACATTTTCTGTCATAATAGATTGGTAGACGTAGACACTATAATAATGTTAAAACTCCAAACAAACAATGTTTTATTTACGGTCAGTAGCCAGGACAGACTCGCCGCGTACGCATACAAACAACAAAAGGCATTCACCTGTAATTTAATCTGCTTTACTTGGTTCCTCGACACGTCTTCAATGTCAAAATTGTCATTCTTCTTCGTTATTATTAAGTTTTCGTCTCGTCGTCCCGAATCATTTCTATTATTATTACACTCATGTTCTATTATACTCTCACACAGTCACACACCAAACTTGTTTTTGTCCTCCGTCCTCCTTATTTCTCCTCTTCATCCACATCTTTCTATTTCCGTCTCTGTATCTTTTTAAAATATCTTTTCTCCACTTGACTCACTCTTGTGTACTCTGATTTTAATTCAATTACACTTTTTCTGCGGTTGACTGCTTATAAAGTTTGGGCCCAAAATAGACCTTTTAGTTGAAACAGTAAACACTTTTGTGCCATGCAAATTAAATGACAGTACGCACTGCCAACTTCCCTACCGTCACACTTTGCATATTAATTATTACTCTAGTTTTCCTATCCAAAATGGAAAGTGCCACACTTTTTACTTGGAATGTTTTTTCCCTTTTTCACTTCTCTCTTAGTTTCCCAATTTTATTTAGATTTGTCTCTTGATAAACAGGAAAAAGAGTCGAGTACACTGGGACACAGCAGCAGCATGTCGCATTTCTTCCAAATAATCTTTTTAAGTTTTTGTATGGTTGAAAGTAAGTAGGAAATTGGATTAATAATAATAACTGTGTATACACGAAAAATAATAACAATATTTGCGTAGGCTACGTAGCCCAGAAAAACAGCTTATTTTTTTGTACACATGTGCGTCCATGAACAATGTGATGACGATGATGTATTTCTCTTCTTATCCTTTTTTCCCTATTTTATTTGTTTCGTTGATAAAAACTGTCAACGTGGTTTTCTGAATGAAAGCACTTTTTAAAGCTTGCCAACTCCTATGCTTCAAAAGCGGTAGAAGCAGAGCAAAACAAAACGGCGAGACTTTTGGTAAAAACTTGCGAGACAGAGAAACATGCACCCTTTCCCGGTGAAATGACGGAGGCTACTGAAGAACAGTGTTTAGGTTATTTCCCCTTTTTTCTCAGTTCCACCACCACCACTACCACCATCCGTTTTGTAAATTGTAAGGTAAAAGGCTCTTTGGTAAAGCTAGTCCAACCGAACCGATGGGGCTATAAGGCTTACTGCTCTGCTACTGCTACTTTGTACGTCATGATAACTTGACTGGATACCCAAAGCAATGGAAAAGACTTGGGTTTTTTGGTAGAAAAATAAAATCAGAGGGACGTTTCCTACACGAGAAGTGGATAGAAAGCTTTTTGGTGTGTATTTCTGCTTTGCACTTGTGGTCTGCTTCGTAATAGGCGCACAAGGCACAGAAAAGAGAAGAATTCTCATGAAAGCTTTTTGTTGGCTCTACACACACAATCAGAAAACACGCATCTTTTTTACACACTCTCTTTTCCGTCTGCTTTGTTTTGTTCTTTTGGTAATGGAAGTAAACGTTGCGTTGTGTGGTGGTGTATACTTTGGCTTCCCTCAAGTGAAGATGTTGAAGTGCATATGCAGTGGGTCTACACACCACCATAGGGAAGCGGAAGAATAGCGAGAAGATGCAATTCTAGTGTTCATGTACGTCTCTGATCTGTGTTTGCTCGTGTAGCCCGCATGGTATATATACTACTTACCTTATTATGTAGTTTTGTATGTATTTCTTTTCCTTCTTACCGATTACTTATGCATAAAACAGTGCTTTTAGAATCTCCTTTGAGTCAGTCGTCTGCAGACGATCTAGTAGACGGACGCGTGGTCAGCTACGAATGATAAGTGATGGGATAAAATATGCATGTACAGCAGACTATTATATGAAATTAGGGAAAGAGCTTAGGTAGTTTTGATTGTGGAGAACAATTTATTATTCAATATTGCATTTATGCAAATTATCCTGGAATTATTAAAAAGTCAGAAAGGTGCAAATGTCGGAAAAAATTGCGCTTTTCAACGATTTTTTAATAATATTTTTAAACTGACGATCGTTAACGATTAGATTAAACGAGTATCAGATGCAAAATAGTTTGCCAAGTACGTGTTATATAAATAGTAACAATTTTTTAAATTTCCTTTTGCCCAACAACACAACCACGACCAATGTAATTCTATTAGATTGATGGGCTTATACATGCAAGTACCCATTTTATTTGGCTTGAACCATTAAATTATCACTGACAATTTTTGAATGTTATTATATTCAAGCTGATATGCTATGTATTGTAACTCTTTCATTATTCCGATATATCCAACTTTCAACAAAAACATGAAAAAACTGCTACGCACTTTCATAACAAAACAGAAATATAGCAGAGCTCATGTTTCACTCATCATCCTCATGAACCCACCCATTCCAGTGAATAATTAATTTAATTGATCATTATATATCCACACAAACTTTTACAATATTACTATTATACACCAAACCCTTGTCCGTCACCAACCAAGTCAAAAATGTTCCAACTAAAATTGGAAACTCGATAATGCTATGTTTGGGGTAAAGCTCTTATATAATGTGTATATAGATAATATTGAACATAATGAAATTATACTTATTATTATTATTAAACCATCTCATTTCTTTTTAGAAAATTCTCGCGTCAATTTTGTCGGTTGTATGGGGTATACATAAATTATTAAGAGAAAACTGAAATAACTGTATATTCGTCTGCTGGCTGGACAGGTGAAAAAAGGTTTCTCGTCAGAAATTAATAAATTCAATCCTTTTCCATATCAAATACTACAAAATAATTGATTTTATTCTCACAGCAAAAAAAAACCTATCTTATATCCGAACGTGTTTGTATATCATTATTATTATAATCCACAACAACGCATAATATTATTAAATATATACCTTGATATAAGTTATATATACTTTCAACTTTCATATATATTATTTCTCTACTTACCTGCATATCTATCCCACACCAAAAATATCAATATAACATGCTTGTGTAGTTAGTCTACTAGATACATACATACTTTTACACACATCCATAAACCTTCTGGGTTTTTTTGTAAAACAAAGAAAAAAAATGTATATATTTCTCAACACAACCAACACTCTTGATGTATTATATTCCATTATTAAAAGTGAAATAATTGCTCTCGTAAAATCGATAAGCGGTTTATCTCCAGAGACCCATCTCTTTTCTCTCTCTCTCTCCTTTCTTTAGAAAGACGTTAATTTTACGGACATGTTATTCCAAAACATTTTCCAATTTCATTATTTTTATTATTATTTCTTCAACCTCTTCACAATCAACCCTGTGTATAGTACAGTCAGTGTGACAGTGGTAGTAAAAAAGGACAAAAAAAGTTGTATAATATGTTGTATGTTTAGCTTATATAAAAGATTAGTATCATCATTTATCCAATAACAATAATACAATGGTCTTGTATACATATTATCCATAATATCTCTTACAAAAGCACACGTAAAACGATTCTGCTACTGGTAGACTATAGCTATCATCATCACTACCACATACTTTACAAACCATCATCAATAAATATCATCATTTTTTCCCGTCTTCATCATCATGTCGCCTAAATCTCATTCTTTTCTTTTATTGTTGGAATGAAAACACATTAGTCGGATGGGAAAACAAGAAAATGCTTTATTATTCTCCCAGCATTTTTTTGTCACTTACAAAAAGAGAATCTTTTTATGTCAAAGAAAATGTAGTTTGTTAGATCTACACTAAAAAAAACTATATGCGTCTTCAGTACAGCAAAAGTAGTAACATTTAAGAAAAAACATATAAGTATATTACATGACTTTGTTCCAAGTACAGCGAGAGAGAAGCATACAAAAACGTAAGAAAAGGAGTAAAAATGTAAAAGTGCAGAGAGAAGTGTAAGATGCCTACATATAAAGTTCTCGGTACAGCTGCTACTATATGCCTGTAAATGCTGTTATTATTAGTATTATTGCCACTTTAAGAGTCAAAGCAAACATTTTATTCATTTTCCGTAAAAATGTTGGTAAAAGGACAAGAAAAAAACATGATTCTTGTTCCTCTACTTTGGAATATATTATGTGTTTGTTAAAGATGATGATGATGATGAGCATACACACTGTGCTATCAAAGACATAGGGAAAGGTCAAAGGGTTATATATGGTGTGCTATATGAAATGTGTTGAAAAATGAGTTTATAGCGTCGTCAGCAGTAGCAACAGAAGAAGAAAACAACGGCGACAGCATAATGAACGACTTTAGATAACTTTTGTGCATGTCGATAGTGCAATGTTTGTGTTGCAATGCAATGATATGAAGATGATGATGATGATGACTCTTGTGATCACTGAAGAAAATGAGATGAGATGCTGCGTGTTTATGTCTTACTTACTACCACCAAGATTCCAGATTATTTAGATACTTTTAAGAATAAATGACTGTGTAGGAAGTTGAGTAAGTGAGAATGTTTTTTTTCTTTCTTGGATGTATGCGTGTTAGATAGTAGACAATAGGAGCAAATACATCACAACGACTCACGACAAAAATTCCATTACATCTTTCCCCACAGAAATTAAAAGGTCTTGTGTATGTCGAGGAGTGTGTTTCGGTTTTGTTGTGTCGCCAGCCGTGTCCCTTGTCGTCAGAGTCGCTTGTGTTTCTTTTTTTTATTCTTGTGAATCTTACTCGGTCTCCCAAAAAAATCTTTACAAGTACAAGTCAAAGAGTAATGACTCACTCAAGAGCTCGAGATCAACTTTTTTCTTGCCCTTTTAAGAAAAAAAAACTTTTTTTTCTTGTGGAAACACATAATGGTCCACAGTGGAAAAGCATGCGACATGCGACATTCCGTCCCTATTTTCTCGCCTTTTTCTTCTTAAAGATTCAGTTTTTTGTCTATGAATGTAATTGTCTTCTTGACTTGATCTCGCCACTTTTTCCGTATAAAATATGTTTGTCTTTCTGTGTTGAAAAACAAATAAAAATATTTACCCTTTGAAATTTTTATGCAAACTGCAACGTTTTAGATAAACAAACTGATTTCGTATTCACCATGAAATGTCGCAAAGGTTGGTAAAGAATAAGGCTCTATAATATGCATACGAACAATTACACAATTTATAAAAAAGAAGACTTAATAACTCTACAAAAACAAATGGGTAATATTGCCTCATATTCAGTTAGTGGATGGTAGTAATAATGATGATGAAACATGCAAATTATAGTAGCTCCTTGGGAAATACTTGCTTAAAATTATCCCTTTTTCCTTCATCAACACATTTGCATTATTCCTTTAGTTTGCTTTCTGCTTTGAAGAATGACACAATAAGCAAACTGCAACTGCGACCTTTCTTTTTGTGAATGCATTGCAAGAATTTAATCGTAAAATAAAATAAAAGGTAAGTATGTTTGTTCTTCAAGGTATGGCGGCTAAACGTTTCCCTCGGTAAACATTACAGCAAACAAACGGGACGTAACAAAAATCTCATAAGAAATCGCAACCTTCCTCTCAAGTTGAGAGTCTCAACTCATTTCTCGTACCAGAGGATTTATGCATTATGTATGTAGTGTAATGAGAGTAGAATGAGATTTACATATATGTAAAGTATTAGATGCAGTCAGTTGTAATTGAACTACTTGACCACGTGGTAAGTGACCATGTTCATTTTGTCCAGGTGTTTGTAACCACGATAAAATCAAGAAACTATGATGTCGCTTTGAGTCTCGTATGTATGTAGGGATAACTCGTTTGCGTAGTATGTTACCTTTGAAAACGGTAATGACACGACCAGTTAGCTTGGTTTCACTGGGCTGTGCAAAGTATAGCAGCCTTGATGACAAAATGAGTTTCCGTGTGTGTTCCCAAATACTCTTGTACTTTAAATGTAAATCCTCATGTGCTCTATGTTGTAGAAGCAAACAGCATCTGTGATCTGTTGAGAAAATGAAATGATGAGAAGAAGAGAGATATATATTATTATGATAATTACCAACGTGGGGATAATTAAGGATAAGCAAGGAGGTAGTGAGTTAATGAAATATATTAAAGTTAAGGAAAACTAACAAATTGCAGTGTGCAGTGCATGAAAATGCAGGTTGCTTTTCATTCAGAAATTTTCTAAGGGAATTTCGGAATATCCTAATATTTAAATAGGGATAAGGAAGTTAAGTTAAGAGACATTTCTTCAACAAAGAAAAAAAATCAAAAGTGTAAAACACACATACCCACTTTTGACACTGAACAAACTATTTATATTATGATCCTGGAAAAAGAAATTAAATATATTTTTTTAAGAAGATGAGGAGTAAACAATGTTTTTATATTCTTTGAACTCTCTTTGTAGAATACAAGATGAATAGGGTTGTTACACACACCTCATGTTATAATGACAATTAAACTGCATCTGACTTTTATGACTGTGTTAAAGTACACACTATTTTGGATTTTTATATGTGGTAATTTAAACAATTTTAATGTACATTTCAACTGCGTGAAAAGCCAACCAAGCAAAATTTACTACACCAACTGCCTCCATTCCCCATTAAGAAGAGATGGAGTCTTTTAATGGATTGTGACAAAAATGGAGCCTAAAACACAACAAAGTCAATATTACAAAAGCTGTGCTGCTGATGCCGCGGCCTGATGACTGATATATCCAGTAAATCTATCATTCTTCATGATGATGATGATGACTATATGCAATGCATTTTCTAAACTGTGCGAGGGTGTTTCTAGTAAGAATCCCGTAAAACGAGATATTTCAGCTTTGTGATTTAACCTGGTTGACGATTTTGGATTGATACATTTTTATAACCCCGTAAATTGCTGTTGTTGTCGTTATTTTTCTGTATTTTATACAGGTCGGCAAAAACGACGACACCAACTCCTGTAGATTTACAACATGAAAAAATTAAACCATGTTGAAAGACAATCCAACGAAAAAGGCACACATTTTTTTTTGTTTTTCACGCTTGTTTTCCCTATTCATTCTACAAGAGGATAAACAATGGAAAATATGAACTACATACAAAATAATATTTTCCATTGTATTCTTTTGTGGTAGTCAACATTTGCCACAAAGATCAGATCGATATTATTGTTTCACCGCCACCATTTTACGTACGTTTTCATTGTTCGTAGTTGTTACAAAAAATTGATACTTTGTTATTTGTATGCTGACAAGTAAACGAAAAGGAGGAAGGAAAATGCGCTTTTGCTCGTAGTTGTATCTCAACAGATCTGTGTATGTCCTACCAAAGCCTGTACTTTCCCGTTTACAATGGACAGTTCGAAAACTGCAACTCTCCTCCCTGAACCAACTTTAGCAGCAAGAGTAAAAAGGAAAAAAACTTCCCACTTAGCCCTTCAGTGTCAACGCCAACCGTCCATGAAACACTTTTTGGTAGACACCCTGTGGATTATAAGGACAGCAGGCGACAAACAATAATGTTATGCAGTTTTAGTTTTCCAACAGCAGTTTTACAAGAGTAATTTCTGGATACAAATTAAGTGTCCTCCACCGAAAAAAAGAAAGAAAACTCATTATTTTCTGCATTGCAGCTTGCAGCAGATTCCTCTTCTGACTCTTGTAGTATCCCACATATGAACGTATGCAACAAAAAAGCTAACGGATTTGGTTGAGCAAGTTTTTGGTGCAAAGTCCGGCGTGAGCTTCCTAGTTCCTCTGTTTTTTTGTTTATTGTGGCATGTGGTATGGTGTAACAACTACAAAGCTTAATATCCGATCTTCTCTATCCTCTTATCATCCAACACTTCTTTTTTATTTATATATACGCAGCGACGAAGGGTTGATGATAGACACCATTGTCATTATCATCGTTTCTCTACTCCAGAGGAAAAAAACTTGCAGCCAAACACCATTTTCCACACATTTTTTTCCCCAAAAAATTAGAAAAAAAGTGTACTTTTTCATTCTCTCACTGCAACTGTCAAAATCATCTCCAAAATACAATAAATTTATGGACCTTTTAATAAAAAATATTTAACACGCACAATGTACATATTGCCAGCAACTGTGTGTGTGTAAGTAACCCAAGTTGCATAATATATTTTTTTAAAGGAGGGTACTTAACTCTCCTCCTGCAATGTTTGTTATTATTTCTATTTTTGTTCAACATCGTCATCCTCCTCATCATGATGATCATCATCTTCTCTTTTTCAACTGAAATAACAGCAGCGGAATAAATGGACTCAAGTATGTATATTTAGTATCTATTTTTTGATACAAAGGAGGATGATGATACGATAATGCGTAAAAAAGTTAACCAGCTCCTTTATTCATTCCTTTTAAAAAAAGGTCTAAAATATGCCTGCGTTGTGCTATGTTGCGTACTGCGTGCCATTGTTGGTTAGTGCAGCGTACTTTGGATGTACTGGTCCAACAATGCAATACAATATATCTCCACATATAAATATACAGAGTTATACCGAGAAACAAGCCTGTAATAAAGGCAGTCCGCCCTTTAAAAAACACACCACGAGCGGTTTTAATGACACATTTATTTATACGACTCCTGTCATTGGCATTTTAGCTTTTTTTATATATATGTCGCCTCAGCCCTCTCCTTTAAAAGTAAACGTATGAATTGAATGAATGCAATTTTAACTGCATTTTCTCCATTTCTCCTTTTTTTACTCTCATTGTCATCATTTAACCGTGGCATATACCAAAATATGTATAACGTACTTGCATTTAACTACAGTCGTCCCATAAAAATTACGTACCATGAATGAAATGATGCAATGTGCAACAATGGTACCCCAGTCAGTCAGGAGGACACAGAGAAAAAAAATATACGTTTGTGCATATTATTGCATTGCCCTTGTTTAAAAGCAGCTCTAGCAATAGAAATAATACAGAGAAATACGGAACACATATACAAAAGCACATTATATAATAAATGCATAATGAAATGGAATCTACTACTCACATACGACTCTTTTTCCCTTGTTTCCATTCATATAAAACGCACTCATGCGTGTGTGCTTTATTATGAGCTATCATAACAATAATAATAACAAAAGCCAGAAAAAAAGGATCCCTATTCTTGGAGTGAAGAGGACCCTTTTCCCCCATCCATTCACTTTCAAAAAAATGCAATGTGTCATATGAGATGTTGTAGTACACACTACGCACATTATACATTGCGTTCTTGTCTCCTCAGCAGTGCGTTTTCCTCCGGTTAAGTTCATTGTGTGGAGTGTCGTTCATTGTCAAATAAAAGTAATAATACCACTTACTTTACGTTTACGCTTCCAGATCTACTATATATTTTTTTCTGTTTGTTGTTTGGCTTTTATGAAGCTGCGTTGAGATGAGAATGATGATGACGATGTGGCTGGCGATAAGGGTACACCCAGTCCCCAACCAGGATACCTTTTCCCTGAAACTTACATAACACCTAGAAAAAGTAAGCAGTACATAAACCACTTCATATACGCGTCGTAACTATCCATGTACGTATAATGTGCTGTTGTAAAAGCAACAGTAGCATTTACGGCTTACATAAGGGATTACAAGCTAGTAAGCCCATGTTCAAAGGTGAGATAAACATTAACAGTGAGTATCATGCTGTGACGATGGACCCCTGTTTTATAATAATAATGAATCCTCATACTCATCATCAACATCACAAATCACACCAAAAAACTCGATCCTCAAATAATATTATTGCAATGACCCTGCAAAAACAGGTCATTTATGGATAATCTTACAATAAAAAAGAGATTTTACCCAGAGAACAGAATGAGCACATATTATTTACGCTGCTTGTAGCGGCATCTTCTCAATTCACATCTTTGAACTATAGAGACGTGTTTTGTGTTGTGCTAAATGAAATGCAACATCTGTTTAATAATCGTAAAAAAAATGTTTTGAGAAAAAGAACGATTGAAATTTTGTGTTGATGTGGAGTACATAAGGTACCAAACATAATTGTAAGTTTTCCGAAAAAAAATGTATGTGAATGTGAAAATGAGGTAACATGAAAACCAAAATGCAATGAATTTTTATTCTTGCTTCTGGTTCAAGTAGGTTCCTTTGTCAAAGGGAAAAGATGCATTTCTTTTTTTCATGTGCATTCACAATTCACATTATATATTAAGGAGGTGCAACAAATGCAACAATGGAGATTCAGATCTTAAATGCTTTACCCCCATTCAAATGTAAGTTTTGTGTGCAAGGAACGATATGAAATTGTAGGTTCCTTTTTCGTTCGGTGGTCTCTGGTACTTAAGTCAACTTTTTGACAGTAATAACTTATTATGCAGCAGTATTGCTTTTCTTTGGAAATGAAATAGTGTAAATAGTTGAATGGAAAAGCTGAATGAATAAAAAAACCAAAATGAGAAAAGACCTGAAAAAAATATCTCGTTTCATTTATATTTATGTGAGAAATATTATTACTAAAGTTTCCTTTGTGCTGTAGCGATAATTTAGACTGTTTAGAAGTAAAAAAAGAAGAAAACTTGCATAGAAAGGTCCACATCAAATCGTTTGCGCTACTACTACGTAAAAACTTGAATAAAAGTCAAAGTTGGTTTAGTATCTATGCAATTCACTAGTGATTTATCATGTAATCTTTCAACTTTGCTAAATAAAATGTGACATATTTTAAACTTATTACCTTTTTAGTTACCGTGATATAAATCTATAATTAGGGTTATGATATGAATGACTAATTACTGTCCGTCCATTGCATTGCTTATTAGCACATTTTCTATGTACAGTGTAATTGGAACTTATAATTTGTAAGTAGGCATTTTAAAAGCATAATTTCAAATAAGAAAGTAATTACATTTATGGAGCATTTATAAATGTAATATCTTGAGTGTTGATATCTTGGGTTTATTTATGTTATATTATATGTATGTATGTATTTAGTTTTAATTAAAAGTTACGTCAATGTCTAATTATAATTAATTAAATGAACTTGTTTATGGCCATTTAAATATAAACGATTAAAATATTCCCATCCAACAGTAAAAAAAATTTATTTATATTTTACAATAAATAAGCAAAATTGTATGATAATTTATAAATAATTTTATCCTTTGCGAAAAAAAAAAGAATAATAATTATAAATAATGCGAAACTACATTAAAATTAATTCACCAAACCACATTAATCAATAATTGTAGATCTTTTCATCCCATATTTTACTTTACAGTCAATTAGGCAATCTCAGTTTTGATTCAAAAACACACTAACCAAAAATATATTTTTGTCTGCTCACTTGCTAGAAAGGATAAGGCAGTGAGACCTAAAACAATAATTTAATTTCAAGTCAATAGATCAGATTTATTAACTGCGAATACACATTCAGCACAAAGTATACCGGTATAAATCATAATCAAAATGAACTGTAAGTTAAACGTTTTCAGTATAGCCATGCTACTTTTGGCAATTTTCGCCCTGGTCAACTATTCTGCTGCTCGAAAAAGAGGTAAATAAGAAAATAATAATAATTAATAACAATTTTCATTTACAGCTATTGTTTCTTTTTTTTAATTTTTTGACTTTTAATGTAACTTCTCTGTTTTTTTGTAGCAAAATTTAATTGTGTAAAGTGCAGCAAGATATGTAAATTTGGACAGACGTATTGGGGTAAGCTCAATCTATTGTCACTCTTGTCAGTAATATACATACTTTCGATACAGATGCCTCGTTTGAAGTTTACCTAATTATAATTTACAACTCTCGTTTTTCAGGGACACTGCAGGTATATTGCAATCGTTGTGCGGCAATTTGTGACAACGTTGTAGAAAAATCCCCGGACCCTTGGAAAAAAATGACAAAACTTGTCAAGACAAAAAAGCACAAGTTCAACGGAACAGTGGAAACTCTTAATATGACGCCCAAGCCAACAGTAAAGAACGGTACGGAAGGGCGATCATTTGCTAGTGATGAAAATGCACCTGCGGATTCGGCATTATCATGGTGGGGACGTCGCTAATTACAGGCGATATTGTCAATTATAAAATATTTTTAAAAAATATTGTGCAATTTTTTTAATACATTAATTTAATGTTCTATAACACTTCTTGGCATTATGTGGAATTTCATCATTCATACCAATAAACTCATGCCTTTGTTAAAAAACCCAATAAAAAGTTTCATCATATCCTCACTGTGTAAAATTCTTAACATTAATATCTAGTCAGTTTTATTCATTCCATCTCAGTTCAACTTGAACGCAACTAAATCACACACAGCTATCATAATGGCTCGTAAACTCATCGTCAACCTTCTCAATGCGCTTACCGTGCTTGTGGTCATTTCCGCCCTGTTTCATTTCTCTTTGGGGAGACGAAGTAAAAATATTTTCTGTTTTTTAAATTTAAAGCTAAAATTTCAGTGAATCATTTATAATCCATTTCTTTTGTTTGCTTTTTCTTGATAGGTAGAAAATTTAGTTGCTTACAGTGCAAAAAGATATGCGGAAAAGGACAAAATTATTGGGGTATATATTAATTTATCATTCATAAGCATTTCTGTTCTAATATTACAATATTTTCCCCTGAAAGAGGTAACTAGAATTTGAACTTATTTGAAGGTGCATTGGGAGCATATTGCAACCGGTGTGCTACCACTTGCGATAGTACAAAAATCGCAGATGACCCATGGCTCAAAGTTTCAATGATAAGCAAACAAATAAAAAATGGGACCGCACCTGAAAAGGCCGTTTTGGACATTGAATCGAAATCGAAAGTGCCTGCTAGCAAAGGAGAGACAGAAGGACGCTCAATTAGCGATGCTGCAGAGTCACCTCCTTTCTCAGGACGATCGGGAATGTCTTGGTGGGGTCGTTAATCTCTTTAAATCGCTAATTTTAATGTATGGGCATCGGAACCAATTTTTCCTTGTTTTGATTAAAAAACTTTTTGTTTGAAGAAATTTTCAGGCATTTTCATTTATTTCTTGATAACAACGCATAAAAAGGATACACATTACACATACATTTCATACGTAACAAAAAATATAGCCAATGAATGTATTTTATTGGTAAGCTTTACTCATGCATTGCATATTGCTGTTGGGTGTATTTTATCAACATTTTTTATTTTGTTTCTGTTGACATTGAAGTTGCCATTACGAACACCATTATGATTATTACCAGAGCCGTAAATGGGCTATAAAAACACATTCATCAATTCACGCCAAATGGGATAACTTTGCTAATGGATCTACTACTATTGCATCAAATCAAATAACTTTTTATGCGCTATTCAAGTATCTTCAATGGTAGTTTTATGTACCTTCTATTTAACTTTTTTTTAAACCTTTCAATAGTACAAGTCGCAGAAAAACTAAATTGGGAATAAAATACATAAACTTGAAAATATTCTAAACATTTTGCCCTGCAAGCTACAATATTTTTTCAAACTTTTAATTCAATGAAGATTTACGCTGTCACGCCAGCTTATATATAATTATGTGTATGCGCATATAATATGCCGTGCTTTAGCTGAAGTCTTCAGCCTGAAGGTCATATAATTTCATGAAGATTTTATCCATGTCCTGTTAAATTAGATGATGTACGCAGTACGCACACCTTTACGTATAATTTTATTTTTAACTTATAAAACGTCATGTTTTATTATCCCTGCACACAATAATTCATGTTTGTAAAAGGTGAACAATTTTTGTGAAAGGTGGAGCATCAAAGAAAGTCAAGCAGCATGAAGAAAATAAGTCATATTGCCATTATCATCATCACCATCATCATCAGAAAAGGCTCAACCCTTTGATTACAATCATTATTGCTAATATATTACGTGATAGCATCTATGAAAAGCTGGAAGATGCATCACTGAGCATCAATAACAAAAACACTGAGAGTACAGCAGAAGCAGTAGACAGCATCCCTTGTCTCTACACTTTCTTCTCACATGGAACAAATTAACCCTTAAAAATAGGGGATCAGTTTGTGTTTTTTTTGGAAGGTGTGTGCTATACATTCATAATAAGTAATTGCATATTATATATATATGCCGGGAGAGTGAATGGATAGGTATAAAGAAAGAGGTTGCGTGTTACCAGTCAACCTGATGATGATGATGAGAATGAGAAGAAGAACGATGGCGATATTTATCCTTTAAGGCAATTTGTCCCATGATAGGATGTTCTTACTCCTTTGCCTCTACGTTTTTTTCCAAGCTCCGTCCCAGTTCAATTTATACTTTTATATTTCCCTTGTCAAAAAAGGCGATGAGGTAGTTTATCATAATTTCATGGATGTATGAGTATGCCCCATCACTGTATATGTAACTAATGCAAACACACACACGCACAAAAGTAAGTAGGCAGTTAAAGTACAAAGCATCCTAAGAGAAATAGAAGAAAACTTAAAAAAAAGATAAAATGCATTTATACTTTTATGACGTTGACAGTAGCATTATAAAAAAATAGTGGGAATCGCGACCAGCAAAGTCTTCTGTATGTTTTTATGTGTGAGGTGAGCAGATGCTCTGGGTGTAGTAGGAATAAAAATGAAAGGGGTTGAAGCAGAAGGAGAGGAAGGTATGAAGGTGTACATATAAAAAAATACCTAAAATAACACTTTTTTATACAAGAAGGTGAAAAAGTGTTAAAAAATATGAAACGAAACAAAGTTCTTCGTCTTGTGAGGATGATGATAAATAAAAAAAGTGGAGAGGAGACAGAAGCAGAGAGAGAGAGGGAGATGCTCAACATAACTTTTCTCTCTGCTGCTGATTCCTTTCCTCTTTATTTATTTGAGTGATTTGCTCAACTGAAAGAAACCTCACTATGAACTCTTTTTCTATTGAACTTTTTACTCAAGTCTGAAAAATTGTGCATTTCCTTCCGTCGTACTTTTTCCCAACTATTTTTTTTTGCTCGAAATGTTGAAAACAAAATGGTATTTGAACTGGAAGACAACAGTAAACGACAAAAGAAAATATATAGTATAGCTATTCATTTTTTTTCTTCTTGGTTGTTTGTGAATTTCCTTGTCTTTGGGGACCATCTTGGTGACTTAAGAAATATTGCAGAGGTTTAACTAAAGTTCAGCAGAGAGAGATGTTCATAGCAATGTTATGAGTGAACGATCATAAAGGAATAAAAAACTAAAAAAAATCTGTATTTTTCTAGAAATTTCACATTATTGCATTCAATCAGATTGTATTATTGTGATACACACACAACTGGAAAGCAAAAAAAAGATATGGACACGGTTTGTGCTCATCCTCATCTTGTTCCAGAATAAATGGTAAAAGTGCAAAGGTCTGTGCATTTTCCAAGGGATTAAAGTAAAAGTCAACTCATTTTTTTACTCTGGCTTATTTTCTGTTTTCATCCTTACGTTTAGCCACAAGTGTGGTTTGATGTGGGTGGGTGATCCTCCGCTTCATGATGATCATCATCATGATCATGAGAAAGCCAATTCAAGAAAAAGCGAAAGCCCCTATCATATCACGTCATAAGTGGATATATGACGATATATAGATTACAGACACGGAGCAACAACTTTTTTTTCTTCTAAGAAATAAGGCTTTAGCTTGAGTGATACATATTGCTAGCTTATATGTCTTTTTTCTCTTGTGAACTTCTGCTTTTTTCCTTGTTTTCCCCATTTTTACCGCTGATTGGACTGGACCTCTTGAGATATGACCAGAACCACCACCACCACCAGCGAATAAAGTAGGCAGCTCAACTTCTTGGTATATTGTTAATATTTCTACCCCATCCAACCGACATGCTCATCTTTTTTTGCCTGCCGTTGCTGCTGCTATCATTTCACATTTAATAAGAAATAAAGAAGATCAATCCAAGTGGCCAGCAGAGAAAAAGGCCGGAATCCAAAAAGATATCAAAAAGTAAGAAAATAAATAAATTGCATATGTGCACCAGCAGTACCAGTCAAGAGGATGGGGAAATATTATGACAATTTTGTTATTACTCTTATTTACCTCTCTGTCTGCCTGTTCGTCTTTTGCCTTGCAGGCAGCTAAACCAACAACAATAATAATATTATATTTTCCTTCCATCCTACAACATTCACCAAAAAAAATAGTGAGATGACACAGGAGGACCACAACTAAAAAATTATTATTGCCTTGCAGTCTAGCTTACCTAGACGGGGGAGACAGGAGAGACGAAGACCCTTCGTGTCCTTTTCATTTCATAATATGATCCTGGAACACACTATCCTCATAAAAATAATATTTTTCCAGAAAAAAAATTCTTGTTGCTGTGTCTGTGTCTCTTATGCAGTTTTATACTTGCACACGTTGCATACAATATAGGTACAACGCTATATATGTTAGCTATATTCAAGGTAATAAGTTCACAAAGCCATGAAAAGTAAAAGAACCAGTGGTGGTACTGGCCTGACCGTGGTGGCAGTAGTGGTTGGTGTGGCTTCTTTTCAGGGCGTAATAAAATATTTATGAGTTGAGCTAGGATTCTTTTTTTCCTCTGTAAACAAGCAGAGCCTTTTACTTACATCTTGTGTAACTTTTACATTTTTATCCCGAATAGCTGCTACTTCCTCCTACTCGCTTATCTTTGTCTTTGACGTTATACTTTTATCTACATACACGTTTTGGTTGGGATATTAATACGTCCAATGCCAGGCATTGTGTACACGGGGAAAAAAATTGATGGGCTATTTCATCCTCTTTGATTCTTTAATACATTTTTACTAGAAAGACCAAAAGATACGCACATTTATACACGTTCGTCCTACCGAGTCGTAACCGCTGCTGCTGTCTCTATCTCCACTGCTGCCACTGATTCTATCAGAGATCATAATATTATTATTGTTATGCTGATGCTCATTTTTTGTATATCCGAAAAGTAAAACGGAGCATGCCAGTGGTAATCCGATGTAGTAAAAGGAATCATAAAAGAATAATAATTTTTTGATCTGATAAGAAAAGGATTCTCTTTTCTCTTGATGGTGATTGTGATGATGATCATGATTGTTTGATTCTATCGTTTATATCGTGTGGTAAGAAATTTGAGCAGATGTGTACACACAATATAAGCAAGCATTGCTTTTAAATGTGTCTATTTTGATAACTAGTTGTATTATTGGGTGATTCCACTGTATTGAAATGGGCCATAATCAGCAATTTATTTTTATGTGTTCGATTTTAGATTAAATGTTCAGCGAACCGAATTATAATTGGTGATGATGATGATGATAATCTTCAAAATTAAAGATAAGGTAAATGACTTAATGCTAAAAAAACTAAATGCTTACCAGCATGCTGCATGAATAATAATAACTACGGATTTTGTTAGTTGAGCGACGTGGTATGCTTATCGTATTACATAAAGCATTCTAATAAATATCATTAAAATTGCTTTTGTTTTTTTCCTTGTTGGCTTTTACCTTTTGCTATACATAAATAGGTATGTATAATAGTAAATCCCAATAATTAATGAACTTAAAAAGACTGAAGACCAACCACTACCAAAGATTTAATTCAAGTCCATATTAAAGGGTAATAATAGGCATGTTGTTTCGCTTTCGAAATCGAAAATACGAATAAGCTTTACGATGACGATTTGGGATAATACCCAAGTTTAGTATCCTATCTCTTATTTACGTACTACCAGTTCTTGTTTATGGCAACTTTCATAATGCACACTAAATTATTATTATGCGTAACAGCAAGATGCACTTTTACCATAATATCCTCAAGTAAGCAAACCCAAATCCCAGGAAAACAGCTCACAGCAGCCCCAACCCCTGCAGACAGAACTATACTCCTCCACAAACAACAACGACGTTGCGGAAAGGTAATACCAATTTCGGAGAAAAAATGCTATAAGTAATAAAATCTAGTAATGATATTATTTTACACGGTAATATTACTACAAGTTTCACCATCATCATACACACCACCCAACATTGATATATCATTATTACATATATACAGCTTTATAGAAGCACAAGAGGAGTAGCGAAAAGCCAAAAAAATCCTCCCTCATACCTTGGCTCTCCTCAGACAGGCTTAAAGTTAGCGATAGGAAGAAAGAAGAGGGTATCATCATCCCCACTACTCGAGCAAGACGAAAAAGTCTCAAGGAAATAAGCCTGCTTTAATACTAATAATAATAATAACACGGTACACTGATGGTGGTGGAGGAAATATATAACTGCAATGTGGAGGGTGGTTTGGATATATTGTCTTGCTCTGGCGTCTTCTGTCTGCATCTCTCCTCCTTATAACCACTATACCGACAATACGTACAATAATTTTACGCACATCCACACTGCTGCTGCATATAAACTTGGGGGATGATTTTCTTCTTTTCTCATCTCAACGTTGTACAGCCGGTGATACCAACATCACCACAAGAAGAAAAAAACTTTCTTCTTTTTTTTCTCTTCAAATCTACATCGCTTAAAGACATTGAAAGAGTAGCATAGCAAGTGGCATTATAGAACGTGAAAAAGGACGAGGTTTAACAACCCATGCAGTATAATAGTCAAGTACGTGATGAATATATGAAGTCTTCTAGAGAAAGAAAGAAAAGCGATTTTTTTTCTTGAGGATACGTTAACGCAGCATGTTATATAGGTATACTTACAACAAGCATCTATGGAATTGTGTGTACAGTGGTCTTCTTCAAGTAAAGTCGTTGTCGTCTTTTGGTCCTTTCACTCATTTCATTCATTCCTTTCACGTACTTCCCTCATAAACGATGGCTTTAACGTGATAGCTAAAAAGAAAAAGAGAAGACGAGGAAGACGAAGACAACGATTCCTTCTTTATTCTTCTTTTTTCGGTGGTGGTGGTGTGATGCATGAGATGAGGGGAAGAGCGACGAAGACGACGTAAGGTAGTTGTGGAGGGGATGTGCTGGAGTGCTGGCTACACACACACACTTGCATTGCACTGGTCTCTCCTAATCTGGTTTCCTTTGCTAGCGTATTTTTTCATGACTTTCTCTCGTGAACATACCATGTCTGGACACACACACACCACACCCCAACACATACATACATACATACATACATACAAGCAGATCAGCTCATCATCACTACCATCAGTCTACATCTTCAAAACTTTGAAAAAAAGGAATTCTTGAAACATGTTGTCTACATTTATTCCTTCTCTCTGTACTTTCCAGTTTGTCCTCCCTTTCGGATATTTTTTCTTGTTCTTTAAGTAAACTTTGTATTTGGTTGCGGCGGGTGAAATGCAATATGAAGGTGGTGGTGCTGCAGTAACAGCAGTAGTCCTGGTGGTGGTGGTGGGAGAAAATTACATGAATGCTCCAAGTTACACAGCCTGAAACAATATGATTATGTTGTTTCCTCTCGTCTCATCCGCGACGACGGTTATTATTCTCCCCCTTCTTTCTTCTTTTTTGTCTTATTGCCTTAAAAAGTTTTCTTTCTAAGAATAAAAAAGACGGAGGCTAACATCAATGTTGTATACAAAACATACTACTACTATTACTATGAGCATACTTACATTCTTCATCAATGTCGAACAAAAAACTTAACGAATCAAATATAAATGTTGAAAATGAGATTTTTTCTCTCTTTTCTCCAAAGACCATGAACACAAACACAACCAAACCATCATCCTCCACATCTCTCCTCCACCTCCTCTCTCGATCATCAACCCTCCTTCTCATACTATTAGTTTTACTGGGAATAGAAAAATGTATAATGTCATTTATTATGGAATCTTTTATGGAATTTATCACAAATATTTGGATACTCACCACAAATTTGGCAATTTGAAAGGAAGAGGAAATATAAAAAATGACAAGTATTTTCTTCCAGAAATAAAAAGGTATGCAATCATAATCATAATGCTATGTGCATATTAGGTATGCATAATGTTTGTAAGTAGTATAAATGCGTGAATTTCCCTGATGATGTGAAGTAAAGACCCCTTCTTAAGTTTCTTTTCCCCTTGCATTATAAATGACAGAGAGAGAGAGAGACCACAGGATGCTTTATATTATGATTACGTGTGTTCAAGGAAGCCATTTAAAAGCATATGTGTCGATTTCATCATTATTATGATCCTCTTTTTGCCAACATTAAGAATTCTTCACACAGCTTTCCTTCCGTCAGTGCAAAGCTGTGCTTTCTTCTACCATCGCCCACCACCACTTCTGCCAATGTATATTTTTTAGACATGCTGAGACATGCATGCATGCATAATCATGATACTTTTATTTGTATCATATCATCCTCATCATCATCCTGAGATTCTATATCGTGATGCTGTGATCATGATCATCACCATTTTCAAAATCTCTATAATATGTATGCATACAGGATTCAACCACTTTTTATTTTGTCGATATATATTTTCTTTCAAGAAGAAATCAGTGATAGGGTATCAGCCACATCTTTCTTGACTGCCTGCCATACTATTACTACCGCACATAGTGTTTCATGTGAGCACCTATCCATCTCTTAAAGACTTGAGCGTTCTGTAATATTATTGAGCTTCTTACATATTTTGAAAAGGGAAATAAAAAGAGAGGAATATTATGGAAGGGATCACCAGTGAAAATCCAGATGATGGCTCTTTATATATGCTAAGTAAGCAAGCAAAACGGCCATAAATGTAATAACGGGAAATAGAGTAGGGAAAAGTGGCAGACGGGACCCAGCTCACAGTGCCAGGATGAAAATACCAGTTTTCTTCCTTCTTACCAAGCAACATACACACACAAAAAATACATGCTTACAAAATTCGGTGGCGTGGGTGCATAATAATATATACATATCCTTTCGGTTTAGTGGGAAAGGAAAGTGTTAGATTGTGAAAGATAACTGCTTACTTTCATACAGCTTATTATTATGTTAGAGAAAAGTGTCGTTTCTTCGATTCATTTCTTCGGTATAAACACACAGCAGACTGTGCGTGGACAGATAATATGCAGAGATGTTGCTACCTACAATATACAAGCATTTGCCAACATCGCCACCACCACCACCAGTTGTTCAACTACATCACGATCTCTACTGCTATAACTTTTGCTTTTTACGCACCCACCACCACCACCAACAAACCAGCCAAAGACTTTCTTTTTACATTTCCTCTTGTTACGCTACTGCTTTATATACGATGTTTCTTGATGTTGTAAATGTGTTTTGGTTGACGACTACACAATGATATTATAGAGATGTGAACCATCTGTTCAATGTTCACATGATGCCCTCTATTTTGTTCTGATCTGATCATGCATCCTGCCACCATCTATTTTCATCCCTATTGCTCATGCATGATACATGACCTTTAGATTCTGCTTTATTATGTATGTAAGGCAAGGTAATAATAATAATGCAATATTTTATGTTTGGAACGTGCATGTCGATGCCGTCCAACTTGTGTGTGGTGATGTTGAAAATATTAGTCGAGATATAATCTTTAAATTTAAGCAGTTATTTTGCATTTCTACCTAATTTGCTGTATTTTTCTTTTAACTTTTGATGTGGGGACGTTAAGTCGAAGGTATAAAATTATATTGGACACTTCTGATTCTCAAAATGATGCTTTTCTACATTTCCCCTTTTGTAATAAAACATAAAAAAAGAGAAAAACACATCTGATCCGGTTTTCTTGTTGTTTGGTGCAATGACGTGGATTGCTGCGAATAGTTACAGATCAACATCTTTTTCTTTCTGAGAATGCAATGTTGGACGTCGAGAGAGAGAGAATATAAAGTATTCAAATATGTCACCGTCATAAAACGACGGGATGTGCATTTATAGCACACGAAATATATATTTTTTTGGCTCTGTTGCTACTTAATGAAATCAAGGGAAAATGAATGACACGTCTTCTCGAGAAAGTCGCTAGTCAGAATATAAGTCAGAGGAAATGGTTGGTATTTTTTTGTCCTCAAGAAAATGAGAATAAAATGAAATAAAAAAGAAAAGAAATCCATGTAAGAAGGAAAGGGGGACGATGTAATGGATGAGGATAATTCCCATTTGAGTCAAGAGAAGAAAAGGAAAAGTCAAAGTACATTCATTGAGTATGCATTCATTTGAATGTT
Source organism: Paronellides praefectus (assembly GCA_027744595.1). Taxonomy (NCBI): domain Eukaryota; kingdom Metazoa; phylum Arthropoda; class Collembola; order Entomobryomorpha; family Paronellidae; genus Paronellides; species Paronellides praefectus. The sequence goes on along the minus strand of JAITYZ010000536.1, from coordinate 9,566 downwards.
TTCTCTAGTTTTGAATGTAAATCCCAAAATACTCGCGAGTTCTTGAAATTTCCAGCTAATGATGGTGGTTGCTGACTGTGATGAATTTAACTTACTATTGTACTTTTGTACTATTTTCTTCAAAATGGGGGTAAGCAAGTAAGGAAAACACAAAATTGTGTTACGTTGTTAACTTTAAACTTTGTACCTAAGATTTGCGATAACGAAATGGTGCAAAGTAGTTATTTTGACATAAGACTGAAAGGAAAACCGGACAATGGAAATGGAAATTAATGGATGAGGATAATTCCCATTTGAGTCAAGAGAAGAAAAGGAAAAGTCAAAGTACATTCATTGAGTATGCATTCATTCGTTGGTTTTCTCTAGTTTTGAATGTAAATCCCAAAATACTCGCGAGTTCTTGAAATCTCCAGCTAATGATGGTGGTTGCTGACTGTGATGAATTTCACTTACTATTGTACTTTTCTACTATTTTCTTCAAAATGGGGGTAAGCAAGTAAGGAAAATTCAAAATTGTCTTACATTGTTAACTTTAAACTTTGTACCTTTAAGATTTGCGATAACGAAATGGTGCAAAGTAGTTGTTTTGACATAAGACTGAAAGGAAAACCGGACAATGGAAAGCTACGTCACAAAGTCTCAAAACATTATGACAATACCGGTAACAATCATACAAATATTGTGCAAATTAGACAAGTTTTTAGTATGTAGTTCTTGAACTGGAACGGACTGATTGAAAAAGATGACACGGTTAAAAACGAAGATGAAAAGTTGTTGTTTGTTGTTTTCGATGTATGATAGAAGCTGCAAAGTTGCAGGGCGTTAAAATTATTTCTTCATTTTCAAATATTTAACATTCGTTAGAGATCGTCAGTAGCAATGTTTGCCTTGGGTCGAAAGTCGTTGAAAAAGGAATTCGATACGCTATCACAATAATTTATGGCTCGAAATATTGTAATTTAATATAAGCAATAAGCCAAAATAATGATAGAAATTCACCAATACAAATATATATTTTACAGTACAGAAATTACAAATGTTAAATTTAAATTTGTGTTGAAATTACCTCGTGTGATATAAAACTATGTACGATGATTTCAAATTATTTCTATAACCTAAAATGCCATATTATGATCAATATTGAACTTTTTAAGGCCAACTGAATTAGTAATTTAACAAAAAAAATACCTATGCATTTTATTCAACATTGTTAATCTTCCTAACTCCATATGCCGTTTTGACACGTTCCATAATGTGCTCATAAGCCGTGATGATAGGAGAATTTGAAACTTGAACATGAGCCATTTTCTCAGTGATTTCTTTCTCATTGTTAATGTTAATGTTCGCACTTTTAAACAGACTTGAAATAACGGGGGATTCCAAAGGTCGAATGACAGTTTGGCTATCTGGCGCGATGAAGTATGCAAATGAGTATCGCGATTTTTTCCTTTCCTCTTGAGTTTTTGGGATGACCACGCGGTGAAGCTGGAAAAAAATTGTAAGGCTATTTATATTTTCTACATTCAAACTTGTATTGCTCCTACTTTGTGCTTTAGAATCACTCACTGTAGCGGGGTAATATTTATCCGTCCACATTTCCAACAAGTCTCCAGTGTTGATGAGAATGGAATTTGGAATTGGATCTGCACTCGTCCATTCACCTGTAGCTGTTTTTATCTGTAACAGATAAGGACACAACAAGAGTAATGATATGATGTAAAAAGGAAGTAATTAAATTGTAATAATAGATTTTTTTGTAATTATCACCTCCAGTCCACCAACTTGGTTTTGAAAGAGTAAAGTAATGATCTCATAGTCGGTGTGCTCCGCACATCGTACAGTGTCTGGAGGCAACACCGTGCTGGACAATATAGGTGGATAGTGAATCATACTAAAGTCACACTCATTAGCAACTTCTGGCTCATCCAAGTGGCAGCAGCGCTTGATGATAATAATCGGGATCCTCGAGTTTCAAAGAAAGGGCGAGAAGTTTCAGGAGATTCTTGATAAGTTTTTGACAATTTGATTCCAATTTTCTGTGAGTGCACCGGAAGGACGGGATATCCGTTGGGTAAAACTTTTTTTGACTTGTGATGTCAAAACATTCACGATATTCAAACTTGGAATCTGGATGGAGTCTGCAAGAAGGAAAATAAGTCTTAAGTAGGAACAAAAAAATCGGTAATTTTCTACGAAAGTAAATTTTTATTATATTTTCTATACAACATACAATTCTTCTCCAGGTTCAACCCAACCATTTCTACTTTCTTTCAAGTCCTTTTTGTACTTTTTCTTTACTTCTTTTGGCAGCGAGAAAAATTGTTTGCTGATTTCAAAATTATCTGCAATCTTATCGCAAGAAAAAAATTTGTTTCTCAATTTAGCACACCTCTAAAACATTACATATAAAAAGCAAAAGACTTACAATGTCATCCGGTATTCCATGATTAATTAAGTACATGAATCCAACTTCATGCAAAGCTTTTCTCATCTCTCCTGCGATTTCCTCCCAGTCACTGTTTTTTCCTTTGTTTTCCAAAGAAATTATCCCGAGATCAATAATTGGAATTTTGTTTGCCATTTTTTTGTTATCACCCGGATTAATCTCCGACCACCTTGTAATTCCCCGTAAATTGGTTATAAAGTTGTGTAATTGGCAATTTTTCGCGCAAGTTTTTATCGTGATAATAATCGGGATCCTCGAGTTTCAAAGAAAGGGCGAGAAGTTTCAGGAGATTCTTGATAAGTTTTTGACAATTTGATTCCAATTTTCTGTGAGTGCACCGGAAGGACGGGATATCCGTTGTTTTTTTCCTTTGTCTTCCAAAGAAATTCTCCCGAGATCAATAATTGGAATTTTGTTTGCCATTTTTTTGTTATCACCCGGATTAATCTCCGACCACCTTGTAATTCCCCGTAAATTGGTTATAAAGTTGTGTAATGCCCAATTTTTCGCGCAAGTTTTTATCGTGATCAAGCGCCAGAAGCAAGTGAGGTCCACTGTCAAACTGACATTGTATTTAACAAAGTTTCTCAACACGCACAGCTACTTTCCAACGTAATTATGACCCACCTTATTTTTACACTTAAAAAATCTCATGAAAATCTTCACGGCAGACTCACACAGGGTATGACCTATGATAAGTTATGTTGTATGAAATACAGAAATCCAAGAGGAAAAAAAGTTCATCATGAACTAAATAATATTTGTTCCTGTAATCTATATCACATGGCCTATCGCAATCCTCATTAAACACATATTTTACATTAAAATAACATGAATTTCCAGTCGCTTGCTTGCGCACATTTCGAGTTGACAAAGTCTTGCTTGCATCTATACCTACCTATATAGTTACTTCTCTATATGATATATAATATCATTTCATTGAATCATGTTTAAATATCATGCGTGTAATATATACATATCTTATCATCATTCTATTTGTAATGTCAATGGTCAAATGTGAGTCAAAAACTAATATTAGCGCACTAAATACATAAGTATTAAGTATGTACATACTTTTATCATCTTAATGAATCTGAAATTCTGGTTTATTATATCCTGTTCCATGTTTGTATTTTATCTTAGCAAAGTTCATTTCTCCAGTATAACATTAATTTTATGATTATATGATAATATTGAATATAATGTAACATGTGAATGTATACACAATGATAATAATATACGTAGACGTTTCCTTTTTTGCGTCAAATATATAGTTTTTATTACGAACGTTGTAGATATTTATCCTCTTGGTTCAATGAAATTATGTATTTGTGCAATGGCATGTATAATTCATGGTTGAAAAATGAAAAATAATTGTTGAATTGACAGACTTTAAAAAAATAAAAGGGATTAACAAACATGAAAAACGGAATGTCATGTACTTTATTTCTTAAAGTGAGATTGCTAATTGCTAATTACTAATTAGTACTGAAATGCGCTTTTGCTTCTACTGATAATATGTTGGTAAGCGGTAATTGGTGATTTAACCTTGTCATTATTCTCCTCTGCTAATTTAGGAACATACGATGATGTCAATGGCAAGATTACAGTGTCATCATCGGGAGCGAAAAAATAAGCAAAGGAATAACGTGACACCCGTTTTTGGATCTCCTTGTCAGGTATTACCACACGATGAAGCTGAAATAACATTATTTATTGCGTGTGAAAAAGGAATCAACAAAACAGCAACATAAAAAGTCATGTTTTACGAAACCTCTCATGAAAAATTGACATTGCATGATTTACCGTAGCTGGATAGTATCCATTGGTCCAAAACTGGAGCAAATCTCCTGTATTGACCATAATCGTGTTTGGGATTGGAGTTCCCGGTATCCATTTCCCGGTTACATCTTTGACCTGAATACGAAATCAAAAGTGGATTTAGAGAAAAAACGAGCATACAGAATGATAGACGAAAAAAATCCAGTGGTCCTAACTCATAATAATAACTCATCATCTACACATGATAACCATTCAAACTATTCTGCTCCAGATACATACATAACACATATCCATTTGTTTTCCATTATACCTCCAAACCACCAACATTATCCTGAAAAAGCAAAGTCAAAATTTCATAGTCTGTATGCTCAGCACATCGGACGGTTCCTGGTGATACTTGCAAATTATCCGGGATTGCAGGATAATAAATAGCTCTGAGGTCACATTCGTTGGAAACAACTGGGATTTGGGGATCATTACGACGACTACCACCACTGCCATCACAGTTGTCCAGATGACGACTACACTTTATAAAGTAATCAGTGTCCTCCAGTTTCAAGGAAAGTCCTAAAAGTTTCAAGAGTTTCCTCATCAGCACCTTCCCTTCATTTTCAAGTTTTTCCATTACATGGCGGAAGTTTGGATGTTCGATGGTTGTGGGATAAAACCGCTCGTTTCCGGCAATGTCAAAACATTCTCGCAGTTCAAAAACTGAATTGGGATGCAAGCTGCATTAAAAAGTACAGTAAATTTATAAATCTCTTGTGTGCCAAGTGACAGCAAACAAAATGTTGCAATCTTAAATGTATTAAAATATATGCATGAGCTGCGCACACATACAGTTCTTGTCCAGGTTGCACCCAACCGTGACTGCTGACGTTGGGATTCTTTTTGTATTTTGACTTGACGTCATCGGGAAGACGAAAGAATTGGGCACTTGCTGAAAACGCAGCAGTTATCTACAAATGATTAAATAAATTGAGTTGTTTAACATTGCTTTAAACTTTTTTTTGCATAATGTGTGCTTTTATACTGACCACGTCTTGTGAAATCCCGTGATTTGTCAGATACATAAACCCAATGCCATTTAATGCCTCTCTTATTTCCCCAGCTACTCTGCTCCAAAGAGTGTAATCTTCTTCTGAAATGGACAATAGTGTGCAGCCACTAGTGACATCAGTCGTTATTTTAATTGGCTTATCTGCAATACCAGCCAAATCTATTACTGGGATAAAATCCATTATGGTGGTTTAAATATCTTGTGTATTTTTTTTAGCAAATCAGATTAAATCCAATTAGGCCAAGTCTGTGCATGCTATCCACTCAAACGATTCAAACTGACTAGTATACAGCTTAAAGCTTTATCAAATGAAATCAGAGAAGCTCTGAATGATTAAAAAATCTTTGAATGTCGCAAGATGCCCCAAATTTAGAAAACTAGCATTTATTCCATATTTTATTGTGATTCAATGGAAAATGCTACATTGCCAATGCTAATATCTTGCGTCACCAAGTATATACTCTAAAGTGTATGCATATTTTTGTTCTGATTAATGGTATTTAAAACTCAAAATCATCATTTTGTTTATCCATAAACTTTGATAATAAAAATCTGTACTTTGAATACCATTTCCAACCACAATTCATAAATATGTAGAATAGGTACTTGTATTTTATATGAAAGGGTTGTCACACTTCACTAGCTTATTCAGAAAGAAAAAGATGAACGATGCTACTGTTACCAGCTCTATGCATAGACATGAATATAGTAAAAAGCCATGTACACATAATATGCAAAGCCAAAACTGTGTAGAAAATATATAGAAAACCCAATAAAATAACTTATCACTCATTTCTTGGACACCCCTCACCAACCTAAGAGTAACCTATATTATCTCAGTAGTGCATTACAAGTCATCAAAAAGAAGATTAAATGATTTGGAATAAAAATGCAATAAAAAATCTTGCTCTGGCTTTGCTTTTGCTAGCCTTGTCAAGCTGAAAGGCAGCTGATCCAATCGAATTCATAATGATGCCCATTTTTTAAATCAGTTTACTTCAGCAGTGTTGATTTCAGTCCAACTGAGATACATGATCAAAAATACAAGACGAAATATTCAGCATGCACACATTATTGTTTAGTGTAACGTAATAAATATTGTAAAAAAGGACGACCCCAAGCAACACACAGAGGAGGCAGCAGATCGAGTTTAGTTTGATACTGGGTAGTAATATATGCTTTGCAATCGTAGTAACAGCAGTTCACTGATTAGAATCACAAAGGCCCTTAATTTACTCTTATTCTGTTCATGCTGCTACTGCTTTTTTCTCCCTGTAAAACTGCAACTGATGCTGCTTGTTTTTTTTCAAGATGATGATGATGGAGAGTTTGTTCAGTAGATACAAATATCCCTATTCTGCTCTGTTATGCTTACAATTTAAAATATCTCAGCAGATTAGTCATATCATCCAAGCTCCATGTGAGCATGAAAAGGGACGGAAGGAAGGAAGTGCCGGTTAGTTGACAAACGGGCTGCATACAATGAATGTTACTCATCAACGCCCTCAATCAATCCTGGGGTAACGAGGGACGATGTGTCTGTGGAACTATTGCTTGGTTGCAGAAAAAAATGCAGAGGGGAGGGATATGGATGCAGAAGAAGAAGGATCCCTTCCTGGGCCGGCTTCTGTCTGATTCTGATAATTTGGGCTCGACGTACGCATATGTAATATATTTTTTTTGGGTCCTTTCCATTTTACACTACTGCGATATATAATGTGTCCCTATAATCGAAATCCCGAGATTAGATGGGAGAGATACTCTATATCAACAAAAACAAGTGCATATTTTATAACTTTGTAAGGGATCATTTTTGTGCCAGAGCAGAGTATAAAAAGTGTTTCATTATTGGCTCTTCTCTGTGTACACACATCAATAATAATAATAATAAAAATATTTTCCATTTTCATTCCAAGTTACACCATTCCACCATCTACACAGAAATAAAAGACTTGGAAGTTGGAATGAACCAGAAAAAAAATAAAATGAGTATTCATTAAAAACAGACGACTGATGAAGGTTCATTCGACACACTTTTATACACCCAAGCCAGACTTACTGCCACTGTGTGCGAAACAGTGTCGTGTAATAATTATATGAGAAATATGAAAAGGAAATATGAGTAACTACTGTGTGCAAAGGACAACAAAGTATGAAGTAAATGAATAAAGGGCTTTTGCATGTATTTTTTTTGTATAAAAATAAGTCTACTCAATCAATGTCTTCAACTTCCTATGTCATGTGTGCGTGGTGTGAGTACAACTGCACAACGACCAAATATTCTGATGAAATGAGAAACCCATGACGCGACGATGGACATGCTAATGCGATGATGAAGTAAAATATTATGAGAAGCAGAAAATCTGCATCATCATCACTACTTCTTCACTAGAATACATTTTCGAGATTCTTTCTACAAACTCATTTGATAGATGTATGAATATATTATAAAGTATTTGTGATATGTGGGTATATATCAATGCAATGTTTGCACATTAGTATCATTACCGCAGGATCATCATGAGGAGTATAATCAGAGCCCATATTCCATGTAGTAATCAGAAAACATTTTCAATGAGATGATTGTGTTTGGTGATATGTGTGTTGTGGACCAACATGTATTTTACATTACTAATGGGCAGTGCAGTGTGTACTCTGTTGCTGCTTTTGTCAACCAAGGATTTTCTGGAGCTTTACATTTTTTTGTGTAAAAAAAGTATACATAATGGTAAACCCCTTAAGGGATAACTCATTATTGCCATCTGTGCTATATACGTTTTACACAGCAGCATGACTGCTGTACTTACATGCTCAGGAAGAGTACTCGTTTTCCCTTGAGAAGATGTAGAAAATATTATACACTTTGTGATTACATGAAATACACTGACGGAAAAAATGATTTACCGAGCAAAGTGAACGGCTTTATTCACCAAGTAAAAAACGCCTGGTATTTAATTTACATTTGAATGAAGGCCATTGAACTAGCTTGTAGAAGAGGAGCAGAGAGGCGGTATAATATGTGCTAATGCTCATATATTTTTGTTATGTAAAACTTGGATAAAACAGCAATCCAAAATTATGAATAGAGTTCAAAACAGGATGAACATATTAATTAACACTTGGATTACCAATTTAATTATCACATTTGGATTTGATATCGTACTTTAGTTGATCCTGAAAGTGGAATATTGTGCAGTTTGGAAAAATCGTAACAGTTGGACTGTGGGTTGGCTCAAATATTAATTTAATAATGATTATGATGAGGATAGCACAAAATGACACTATATTGTCGGGTTGAATGGCAAAATGTTTCATTATACGCCACATGGCTGGCTAATTTTTTGGATGGTTATTATTGCGTCCTTATGCGTGCCTTTTGCAAACAAAACGCATGGTTTCCTACCGCAAGTACTTCAAAATTCAGCAATCCCGACAATTGCTAGCCAAATTTGTACTATAATAAGCCCTTTTGCCAAGTCATTGTATTTGCTAAAATACTCATTACAAAAATTAAATTTCCTCGAAAAGGTAAAATGATCAAATTAAGCTCGCAATAATGCTATCATCATCACTATCAGTTTTCACGGAAATCACAATGCAAAGAAGATCACAGATAGAGAAGAGCAGAGTTCGTTAAAACTGACTGTTGTTGTATAGGTAAATGAATGTGGCTGACGGAAGTAGGACATTTTGTTTACAACTTGCTAATAATATTATTATTGTAGTATCCTTTAATGGAAAAGAAATTTCATTCCCTTTCATCCCACAAGCAACACAGCAGAAAAGAGAGAGGGGTGGTTTACCTTTGTGAAAATCAAACTTCACCGTATTATCAAATGGCAAAGGATCCTGATGATGATGATAATAATCATCATAATCATAACATAACAGTATTTGTTGGGTTATACGGAACCAAACGTGAAAAGCTATAAAGAAAGGACATTTCGATCATTATCATCTCCACCATCCACATCAACAACAAAACTTTTGCTCATTTTCTACACAACTTTTCTCACTAAACCATTATCACGACTTTGTAGATTAGCACAGTGCATCTCATTGCATCATCATCCCTCATAGATACCTAAAAACATATTGGTATACTTTTTCCACACAGTACGAGATCAACTTGGTTAGCGCCAACAATGCGTATGTATAGCCACTATCATTACCATTTACTGCGTTGCTGGATTTTTTTTCATTTTATATTTTTTGGTGGCGTGGCTGATAATGATGATGAGAAAATGGAAGAACAAGTGGTGGTGGTGGTATCGATAC
>JAITYZ010000535.1:0-15954 GCA_027744595.1 Paronellides praefectus | reverse complement strand
AAGGCAGTTCGTCTAAATAAATGATCCAGATGAGCTTTTTATGAGAACCATTGGCATGTATAGTTCATGATCACAGGGCATGATAAAGTAGAGATGGTAGTGTTTAGGTATGAGCTGTGTGTGTCTTGTGTGCATAATAATAACCAACCCAAAGCCCAACACACTTGAAAGTAAATAATTTTGTTCTTTTTTATATCATTCTTTTCTGCTCTGCGAAAACGTTGCACTCTTTAAAACTATCACCACACCACCACCATCATCATCGCTTTCTTTAAAAAATATATACATGAGTATATCAGTTTTTTATCTACGCACTCATTCATTACATTCAACATTCCATACACAAAGCCACACGTTTTCTTTTTCCAACCATTATACTTATCATCGCTATTATAAAGGATGCTTGGAGGCATAATATACCAGATGGTATGATAGCAGTGTACACTAAAGCAATATAATAAAATATATTTCCCCTCGAATTCAAGTAAAAGGCAGGGTGCAGTGCATCAAACCCTGCCGCCACATGGCTTCTACTTCCTTTCTTACCAAGAAGAAAAAAAACTCCTCTTGTAATAATAATAATACTTTTGACTGCATTCTCAAGTGCAACTTGCATGACTAAATAATATTGCCATCTTCAACTTCGACTACTTGTCTCATTACACGGGAAGAAAAATGAGGGAAAGTAAAAAAAAGCACAAAAAAATCTCTTTTCTCAGTCAACAGAGTAGTGTGGTGGTAGTATATATTAGTATAGTAGTCTAAAAGTCTAAGTACACGCAAACAGCCGCATCATCATCACTACTAAAATACACTGCTGTGTGTGTGTGTCTGTGTTACACAAGCAAGTCTTAAAATGGGGGAAAATGGGAAGCAAAGAGCTGAAGCAATACGATTAGAATTTATAGCTTGTGCTGGTTTTTCCAAAAGAGGAATCAAGAACATCTTTTTTTACTTGGCGAATTATAGCGTTGTTAGATGTTCCAGAAGCATTTTTATTTCCTCCATGAGGACTACTAGTTTTTTTTTCTTCCATTGTACACAAAAATATGTGTCTATAAAGTGCATATCTAATCTACACATTTTTTGTATATATATCCATGCATGTAGACCATTCTGCATACATTTTATAGCCTTTTATACAATCAGCGACGACGTGCCCTGCTCTGCTCTGCCTTTACTATTACTACTTAATTCCCCAGATGAAACTTTGTCTTCCTTTTTTTCTTCTTCTTTTTCCTCGCCTTTTTTTTGAAAGAAATGTCTCTCTCTTTTCCCCTTCAGTTTCCTCTTTTCCTATACTACACTGCTGTGGCGGTGGTTGCTGTTGTTCTATATTACGTTCTATGTCACCGAAAACAAGTTACAATTGTAAAAAAAACTCTGAACCCGGAGCAGCGACTCCCAATTGTACTTGGCACTTGAAAGAAGAGGAAGAAAAAAAGGGAATGAACGCGTAATAGCAGGGTATTATACCGCCACCATCACCAGAGGAGTAACAAAAAAAACACAACGAGTTCCATGAGACCTTTACTTTTTCCTCTCGTATTTTTGATTGAGCGTGGCATATCAGAGTTTGCTTTTGTAAGTAAGCAGCAGCAGCAGCAAAGCAACAATAATAAAATCATTTGATGTTGCTCTGCTGTTGAAGACTTTATGTATTTTTTTAGTAGTAGCTATTTTCAACAAAAATATATATACTTTAAATGTATTTTTACGTGTACACATTTACGAAAGCCAACTCTATACGAAAAAAAAAATCCGTTGAAGTTATAAAAAAAGTAGCAAAATAAAAAAGTATACTGTTGATTGTGTAGTTTTTTTTGTTATTGCGTGTTTATTTTCACACTTGTGGTTTTTATTTAAGTGGTTAAAGGGATTTTCTCCCTTCACTCACTCAATTCAATTAGGATTGTAGCTGGTATAGTACTTAGATGAAAGATAGACACACAAAGGGTGTGTGTGTAGCAGCACAGAAAATTGTCATTTTTTTCCTTCTTCTTTTTTTATAGGTCAAAATGACAACGATAGGGAAAGGGCTTACAACAAGACTTTTTTTGTAAAATACTTTGGATGTGTGATGTCTTTCATTCATATCAAAAGACTAGGCGATAGGAAGTTTATTTATAGGTATACATATGTATCTATATGTATTGTATCAAGATGACACTGTCTTAAAATGAATTCTTTTGGTGATTGGTGATGTGATGTATAAAAGATGACATAAAGAATTCGACAGGATTTTTTTTCATTGGATTCATTACTTATTGAAAAAAATACGCCATATATTTCTTTTGTAACTGGTGTAAAGTATTGTTGAAAGAGACAAGCGGATGTTTAAACGTTACTCGGGTTTTTTTTTGCACGGCTTGTGTGAGTTGTGATGCGATGTAGTCACACTTGTTACACAAAACATAGCAGCAGCATCTCAAAGCATAAGCCTCTGCTGTCTCATGGGTTTCCTGTCAAAATACTCATATTGAATTGAATGGCACTGTTATTGCCTCTCTTTACTCTCTCGTCATTCCTTTTTTTCCTTTAACCCATTTTCACAAAATATATATTTAGGATATAAATCGATTGAAAACTATAAAAAATGTGGAATAGGGTTAATTTTTTCTTCTTCAAATATAATATATAACAAGTATTTGTCCATCTGACGATTCCTGCTTTATTGCTTGTGTGCGCTTCTTTAAACATGTCAACACTTGACAAGTGACATTTGCTACAGTATATAATCGGTTTTTCGTGCCCGTTGCTTTCATTATTTTTCCTACATTCTGTATATTATATAGTATACTTTGTCACAAAAGCAAATGTGTCAACTGTCATCATTTTTCTACTACAATTTTTTTCATTGTACCAATTTTCTTCAAAAAAGAAGAAGAAAAAGACAAGCATATTTATTCACATGTATCTTCCCAAACCCTCCGAAATATGTATACAAATTTAAGTAAAAAAATAAGCCGACGATGGATTATAATAGCACTATACTGTTGCATACATGCATATTATAGCACTTGAATTCTGAATTTCTGAATGCTGTATAAACACCATTCAGGACTCAAACTAGAATATAATAAGTACTTTGCTTGACTTTTTGTGTGACAATATTTATGAAAGCGGAAAAAATGGGGAATGCCACCATGGCTTAAAGAATTTTTTTTGGCACAGGATACGCCTGCATCCTTTTATTATTACAGTGTGCCACCACCACCAACGTAGTATTATTTGCTACTATTATTAATGTTTCCACTGTACTTTGTGTGTGTATACCTATGTGTGAGTTTGTGTGTGGTAAAGTGCAATCAGGCAAGATTATTCTGTAGTGGGAGGAGGATACAAATAACTGTTTTGTTTATTGTGGAGATTACAAACGAGTGCATCCAAACTTGTTCTTTTTTTCTTGTATGAAATGATAGAAACATGCACTTTACTTTTTTCACAGCGGCGGCGCATGTTTGGCTTCATTTTTTTGGGGTAAAAGTGTTCCAAAATAAATTTCTCGTTTCCAGTATATTTTCTTACAACGACAGAAAACAGACTTTACCTACTTTTTCCATGTAAAGAGTTCATACACATTATCCGTTTATTACACTTTTTTTTTGTTTGGACTGAAATTAAGTTTTTTTGCTGAAGTACATATAATGCTCATTCTGTCATGATGATGAAGATGATATGGTGGTGGTGGTAGAGGAAAACGAAATTTCGTTTTTGCTTAACTTGCATAAATTTCGTATCTAAGCCTTGTACTTTCATCCATTCATTGCAGTATATATGCAATGTACTTTGACCTTTCGACTAGAAATGAACACACAAACAAAAAAAAGAATGCAACGTGAACTTGATAACAACTATCACGTGATAATATGTAAAGTTGTAAATGACTTTTCCGGTCTTCAGCGCCAAAAGAATGGGATATATAGTATGTATGTTTTTTTGCATAACATGTTATTATATAGGTATATTTTATGTACGAAGGAAAGTTGAAAATGAACAGTCAATGCTGTTGCTTTAAGGAATTTCATTATTGACGCGTTTTACTTTTTTACTTATGGCTATACAGGCTGTGTATCTTTATCTCTCTTTCTTATTATTGCATAAACTTTCCATTCACAAGAACCACAGTCATTTTTACATGAGAATTTCTCGAGAAGTGGGGCAACGCTCTCTGATTCCTTTCTCTGGAAAATGGACTAAAATGCAGTTAAAAAACGTCTTTGCGTATTAAACCCGGCGGATTTCACAAAAAGAGGCTGGATCGATAAAAATGAGGAAGATGACTGGAATGTAGGATATATGACTCATTAATATCTATTGCAGATTGCAGTTTTGCAAAATTGCAAGCATTAATATTCCAATGTTAAATATAATCAGACAAAATGTTTTGCATAAATCAAAATGTCAAAGTGAGTTTGTGCTTATTTTTAGAAAGTAGTTCCAAAGAATACCTTTTACGATATTGTTATTATAATATGGAATGACAGGTAATATAACTATGTTTCTAAAATCACTAAACAGTAAAATCGTATTTTTGAGATTTTTTCCACGTTCAACATAATTTCTATTGAATTTAGCGGGAAAGAAATGTTTAGAATTGCATTTCTCTCTCTCTCTTTGTCTCTGGTTCAAAACACTCGGAAGTGGAATCTTCAATTCCCAAATGTATTATCATTCTTCCCTTGTATCCATCTTCTGCGCTGCGTACATAATACTATAGAGTCTTTTTTTATAGGGAAAAATGTAACAAATCCAAAATCATCAAGTCAGGTCACGCCGCCGGCACATCTCGTTCGCTACACTTTCCAGGCAGAGGAGAAAGAAGCGGAAAGACAAAAGAAAATATATATGAATAGCAGTTGTAATAAAAATAAAAAAACACTCACTATTCAGTTTCAGTAACATTCATTCGATAAAGGCTGTGTAGGTATGTAACTTGTCTCAGTTTTATCCGTGAGATTTTGTGAAGCACGTGGAAAACGTGTGGTATAGTGTATAATAGTGTTGGTGGCACGAAGGAGTGAAGTGGAATCTTCAATTCCCAAATGTATTATCATTCTTCCCTTGTATCCATCTTCTGCGCTGCGTACATAATACTATAGTCTTTTTATAGGGAAAAATATAACAAAGCCAAAATCATCAAGTCAGGTCACGCCGCCGGCACATCTCGTTCGCTACACTTTCCAGGCAGAAGGAGAAAGAAGCGGAAAGACAAAAGAAAATATGTATGAATAGCAGTTGTAATAAAAATAAAAAACACTCACTATTCAGTTTCAGTAACATTCATTCGATAAAGGCTGTGTGTAGGTATATGTAACTTGTCTCAGTTTTATCCGTGAGATTTTGTGAAGCACGTGGAAAACGTGTGGTATAGTGTATAATAGTGTTGGTGGCACGAAGGAGTATTATTGTTAGAAATGGAGGATACTTTACGTTTTAAAATAATCTTGCTCACATTTATATATATCTATGCACGCATATAGTTGATAGGTAAGAAGAAAGACTATATATTATTCCATTTGGTTTATGCCCATGTAGAATATTTGGGGAAAATAAAGCTAGAATATATGGGCAAAAGGGACTACTGCTGTTGTATTGAATTAAATTCACAGTCCAAAAAACTTTTCGTGAAACAAACACAAATTCACGCAGCCAGCTGCACACTGACTGTACAACAGCATGAATGTGAGTTGTAATTTCATCGTGTGCCATGTCAATGATAAGAGACTTAAGCAGTTCCAAAGAGAAATAAGATTCCTTCAATTTCACTTTTGTCTATACAATATTACTACTACTGCTTTCACTACTTTGTGTAAAACATTTTCTTCAACCTTCTCTCAGTTCTCTCTTTCCCTCTACCATACTATTGCACAAAATAAATATTATGTACTCAGTGAAATTTGAACGTTCTTTTAACGGATATAAAACGAGACATGGCATTAACCACATTTCTTTATTCCTTCATGTCATTTGATTTTTTTCTGGTAAATTTATTGTGATTAAAAAGATTTTTTTTCTCATTCATTTCCTAACACAAGGTAAGTTTTTAACTTGATGACACAAACAACATACTAAATAAAAGCGTTTAAAAAAGAGAGAAGAAAATCATATATAAATTTTAATAAGTTTATCAACATCCCACTTTTTTGCTTTCTATGTGACAATTGCAAAAAAAATAGTAGGAGGGAGAGGGAAAATGTGTGTTTGTGCGTGTGCATGTTTGCGTACAGTCCAATACGACGACAAACACAAGTCAAAAAGAAGAAGGCACACTAAAAAAGTATCATTGAGAGAGGGGTAAAGTTTATTTCATCCTGCTTGAAGACATATAATATATATATTTCTTTTTCTTACTTGAGTTACGATACGTACCACTTCGTTTTCATTGAAAGGAAGTTGTTTGAAATCCGCTTTATTATTTTCCGTGAGAGAGAAAAGACTTTATAGAAAAATAAGTAAATGAATGAGCATTCGTTCAGGAGGGCGTGAATTTCTCTATTTGTGAAAATGCAATAAAGCTTTCTTAAGAAGGAGTAAAAAACGACCTGCAATGCTGTGAGGAAGAAAACAACTTATTTTCTAAAAGCTTTCCATTACTTTTTAGCCTTTCCCTAACTTAAAGGGATGCTATGCTGATGACGATGAAACTTTAATACAGAATATCTGAAGATGCGCTTTACGTAAAAAGAGAGAAAATGTCTAAAAAATAAGAAAAGTTAAGATCAAAAAGTTTGCTTTGATTACAAAAGAACTGTATTCACAGGGTGCATTATTATAATATGTATGTAGGCATACACCTACACACGTATTTTGTATTTCTTGAAAATTGAAATTTTCTACTGTTTAATGGTTGAAATTTATGAAAAAAGATGTTTTTTCAATTTGTTTAATAATATTAAAGTTTTGTTGCATTGATTATAACATTAGAATAATATACATTATTCATGACGTAGTACACTTTAAAACTTAAAAGTTCTAATAATAATAAATGTCATCTCCATTACGGTCCATGGCGTGCAGAAATTTTGGCATTACTATTGTTTTTGAATGTTTACATAAACTTCTCATAATACATGACGAAACACAACAGCATAAATATATGGCGCAACAACATTTCTATTACGCCATGTTCTCCAACCAGCCAAGCCTGAAGGGTTAAAGCGGAAGTGCTTTGTAATCACAAACGTGAAGTATTTGTTATATATGTGTATGTATTTATACCTTTATTCACTATAAGCTTCAAAATACCTTTCCACACATTTGTAAAACAAAACAACATCAAGAAGAAGATAAAACTAATATTCTTTGAAACTATTGTTGTCACCTGTATCATCATCCTCATCTTCATCATCCTAAATCCAATTATAGTTTTGCAGATTATTATAATAACTGGGGAATTGAAGTTGTACCTTGTAAAATTACAAGCAAATTTCACAAGTCAACAAAGTATTATCATCATCCTCAAAGTTCATAATATGCGGACTTCAGCAGATAGCCTACAGGTTTTGCTTTGCTGAATCTCCTTTTACGTTTAAGGAATAACAAAATCTGTTATCCTCATAAACAATTCATTCATCAGTGAGCAAGAGCAAACAGCATTTAAAAGTTTGTGAGGAGGGAAGAAGATCATTCATTTCTCATTTTACGTGTTAGGAATAACAAAATCTGTTATCCTCATAAACAATTCATTCATCAGTGAGCAAGAGCAAACAGCATTTAAAAGTTTGTGAGGAGGGAAGAAGATCATTCATCATTCATTCATTTATACTCCACCGCATTCATTGAACTGAACTAGACAGAAAAGTTGTTGTCTTTTGTGACATCAAGTTTTACAACTCACTACTCAACACAAAGCAACATTTTACAAGTTTATCTTTACCTAAACTTTGTATCTCTTGTAAGCGAGCCTCATTTTCCTTTTATTTAGCAGGAGACCTCAAAATACTTTTAGTAAAATGTAATACAAAACCAGGCAGCGACTGCACACGTTCATTTCGTCAAACAAATACACACATTGTAAAATTGCAAGTTGAAGAATATAAGTTTGTTTTCCAGTGAGAGAGCGCCGGAGAGCACTTAAATTTAGAATACAGCGAAAACTCATTCAAACATGAAACACAATACAGTAGTAATCCTGTCTATTGTATAAATAGTATTTTTGCAGGATGGAGTCTCAAAATCAAAACGATGGAAATTATTATTAAAACGCCACAATGGGCTTTGGAATTCTAGAAACTTTTGAGTGAAAAAAAATCCTTTTACAAAATGCGCTGCTTGAGGAGTTGACTCTCCATAAAACATATACCAAAGTATTGTGTTTTCACGAATTATGTAGTCAAATTACCTGAATGGTTATTAAAATATCTGGTTTTAGGTAACAAACCACAAACTAAAGAATCATTTCGGCGTATTTTTGTTATGTGCCAACAACTTCATTGTTATTATTTTCAAACTTTAGACGCATTGCAGGCACATGAAAACTATACTATTATAATATTCATTGTACAAAATTTCCCATATCCAAGTCAGTGGACACGTGTATTATCCCAAGGATAACGGTGTTTTTTATCTCATATTCCTAGTATAATGCAACTTGTTATGAAATTTTCTCTTTAGAAATTAGTTTTTATACGAATTTGCTTTCCGGGTTTCAGTAATAATGCTACTACATAACCGATTTGCTGATGCATTGATGTCGTTACAAAATTATTATTAGAGAAAAAACATAAGTTGTTTCACTGCATTTCTCAAACATCAACCAAACGCCAAAAAGTATAAAAATAATAATATGTTAATGGTATGCAGCACAAGAAACTGGCAACGATTTATTCAGTTCGATTCCCTCTGGTTTTCAATATGAAAATCATGTGAAACTGAAGGCGGTAGAAATCTAGCTATTTTTTATACTTAGGTATGTACTTATCATCATTTTCTCATCGTTCAATTCAACAACAAAATGTATATTAATTCCGGGTATTATCCCAAGGATAACGGTGTTTTATCTCATATTCCTAGTATAATGCAACTTGTAATGTAATTGTAAGTATATGTAATTTCCCCTTTAGAAATTAATTTCGTACGAATTTGCTTTCCGGGTTTCAGTAATAATTTTACTGCGGCACAAATAAATAATAATATGTTAATATGCGGCACAAGAAACTGGCAACGATTTATTTAGTTCGATTCCCTCTGGTTTTCAATATGAAAATCATGTGAAACTGAAGGCAGTAGAAATCTAGCTATTTTTTATACTTAGGTATGTACTTATCATCATTTTCTCAACGTTCAATTCAACAACAAAATGTATATTAATTCCGAGAACAGAGTTTAATGAAGCTTGTAATCCGCACAGCGTTGACAAAATAGAGAAAAAGGATGAGAAGGGGAAAAGTTTTTGGTACTTTTCCTTTCTGCTCTGCTTTATATTATATGTATACCTATATATTTTGCGTTCCTTTTTCCACAAGGATGCGCTTTTCTGCAGTATTTTATCATAGATGTCAGAAACGTACATCCGAATCAGTTATTCATGCGGGACTTTCAGCATAATCGCATATCTGAAAAGTCAGAACCAATCTCGATCAGAGCCAAACTTTGATTTCCCAGCTGAGCTGGATCATGAAAAAACGATGATACAAATTTACTTTAGTAGAGTGGTAAAGTACACAAACACACAGCGTGCCGTATGTGCACCTCTAAATCCAAATTGTTGTGTGCGCCTCTACTCAATGAAGTTTCCAGT
Organism: Paronellides praefectus; assembly: GCA_027744595.1. Classification (NCBI taxonomy): domain Eukaryota; kingdom Metazoa; phylum Arthropoda; class Collembola; order Entomobryomorpha; family Paronellidae; genus Paronellides; species Paronellides praefectus. The sequence continues at coordinate 6,212 of JAITYZ010000535.1, read as the reverse complement.
TCCATCTCTTCTATTTTTTACCATTTGGAAAGTCCCACTGTTCTACATACACATATATTTATGTACATAAGATTTCATCACCAACTTTGTTCAATATGTTATGTGCACCAGTAAATTTGTTTTAAGTGAAAGGAGTGTAATTTCCCTTAAAAGATATTATATGCTTATAGCTAGCTACCTATGTATTACTTTATCAGAGCAGAAAGCAGAGTCTTGTTTTGAACACATTCCCATATAACGGCTAACTATCGCTTATGTGCAAACCAACAAATTAGTAACTGATCCAGAGCTGGCAATAGCTATTGAGTAAGTCCCTGAAACCCGATAAATTTTCAAAAGAGGAGACAGCTATTGAAGTTTAAACGGACTGGCTTCGATTTCTGCCTTTTACAACCAATGTAGAGCACCACTGCTGATGCACCATTGACCAAAATATGTGCTTGGGTATTCACGAACTATATATTTTATGAGGGCATTGCAGCAGAAAGTGCCGAAGCGTTGTTAGATGTACTTTTTTTATATATTCTGCGTAGTTAGTTCTTTTAGTGCCACGAATACTTTCAAGGTTCATTAAAACCAGTCTTACACCATAACGTACGAAATCGCAAATTTCCTTTTTCGTTTTTTTCCAATTCTCAAATGATTACACTTTTTACTCTAGAGAGTCACAGACCGTTACAATAATATATATGCATATATTATTAGTCAAATTTTATAGGAAAATACAAAACTGTATAATATTTATAAATACAAATTATACTCCTTGCAAATTATAATATTAAAGTGAAAAAAACATCTGTCTCTACTCCACCACATTAACTTGGATGATGCCCACTTGTCCTTGACGTTTATTATTACACTTTTACCATTGCAGAAGTAGTGCACAGAAAAAGGGTTGTAATGGTGTAGGAGGACAAGATTTAATACAATCAACCACACAACATAAGAGAGAAAGGAGGAAATGAGGAAAAGTATAAGAATATATAGGCGTGTGTGTGGTGGTAACACGAAACTCTTCCATTTTTGTTCTCCCTCTCGAATGTCCCCCCATTATGATTATTATTATTATGGCGCTTGAAAAACTTGAGGAAAGTGGAATAATAAATACAACAATTGCATCCAGTCCAGTGAGTGTTGTGTGCTGTAGTGTGAAGTCGCGGGATGGTGGTAATAATAGAAGAGACACTTAAAAAACAGAAAAAAAAAGTTCTCTACATAACACCATTAGTATAGTAATACTCCTAGCAGTCTACCAGTCCAGAAAGTAACGACCATCTCAGTTTACATAAAGTTATATATGTTATTATTATTATAGTATTTCTATCTTGAGATCATATCATTTGATAAATTTTATTATGATCGGAGTACACACATTATTGTAAAAAATGATGATGTTGCTTGAAAAGTGAGATGAGGCTTTTAGTTCTAAAGGCGCACATATCAATGTGTAGTTGAGTTTTAGTATTTTTGAGATAAAAAAATATACATGGATCATTATGTTCAAAATAACATAACAGCGGTTCGGCGGAGAAAATAGAGGAAAGGCGGTAACAGCATTTTTCAAAAAAAAGAAAAAGATTGCAACATTCTCCTGCGTATTCGATTTCAGCGCAAAGATTGATATTTCTTGGTGAAAATTGATTCGATACTCATTAGTAAAAAATTGTGAGTTTTTTGTGAGCAACTCATTCCGTTCGAAACATAACGAGAATTTTGAAAGTCACAACATTTTCCAACTTCCATTAGCCCTTATATTTCAAACTGCATTTATTACCAGAAAACATGTACATTTCGAAAAGTTCATAAAGCGCAGAACGAAATACCAAAAATTTTTCTTTAAATTCAAACTTCCCGGAATGCCCATCTTTCTTGAGTGCAGTATTTCACGTGATTAAATGTATATTACTACTGCAATGCACAGAGTTTGATTGATCATGATACTAACTATTATAATGACCCCCTATCATCAAGAAATTTAATTAAGAAAACGAGAATCTTATATCTAGTTTAATTGCTGCAGGGGTTTCTTCGAAAACAATAGAGGAACGTTTTTTGTAGAACAATTGCAGAGGAAATAAATCCTTCAATAAAAGTATAGATAAAACTTTTTCAGAACATTATATTGTCGATCAGGTTCAAAGGTAATGGGGAAGATTAGTTTGGCACCTTATTTTCAATTAATTAAAGCATCATGGTATTACATAGCATTCCGGAAAAAAGTTGAGTAGGTCATTTTATATCATCATATCATACACTAGACTAACAACGAGTAGGTCAGCACAGTAATAACTGTATATACTACCTATGTCTACTTTTCTTCACTTCATTGTAAGTAGCAAAGGACAAAAAGTCATGCTAAAGTAGAAAAAGAGGTCAATAAATTGATGCAGGAAAACGGCAAATGCACTATACCCTCCATTTTCATCCATATCATGCAACCGATTTGCATTTGAATGAGAATCATCAGCATACCTTTTCCTTAAAAATAATCATTTTCTTTTCACACGAGTATGTATGTGTAACCTACGGGTAAAGGGTTGCAACGGAAAGGTTAATCAGTATGCTACTTGGTATTCCAAGATAAGTTAGATATACGTATACCCTATAGATTTTACACATACCTTGTAGGCATGTACATATTGTAAAGGTCTTTAATACCTTTGTGAAATGCGTTCTTTGTTGTTGTGCTACACGTTATAGTGTTGATGACATGTTGGCCTAGAAAGATGATGAGAATAAAAAGAAGAGATAAAATGAGTATCAACAGCTATTCCCCAGATGTGTCTTCGTTCAATACACTTTGCCTTTTTTTATGATGTGATGTAAGGTATTTCACACAATGCGTGAAATGACTGTTCCAATGCGATATAAGTTCATTCCTATTATATACACCACACCACACATACCTTTGTTGTAAAATGTCTTATATGCAACCCCAAATGCACTTGCTTCTCAGAAAAAGTCTATTGAACGCCTTTAGCATTTTATAGTTGTATAGGCAATAATATACTTTCATTTCTCCAACACATTGCAAATACTCAAGAGTAGACTTGGTTGATGGTGGACAAAAAAATGTACACTATATTAGGAAGTAAGTATAGTAGGATTGGATAGTGGACTGATGATACAACATTATGTATTGTATTCAATACTTTTTTGGCTTGGCTATATAGTCCATTTCCATGTTCTCCCAGGTCGTCGTCGTCGTCACTTTCATCCTCCATCTTTGCTACCACCACCAACCTTGCATTATTTCCTGTCTTACTTTTTTTCTGAGCTCTCACAAAAACTCTTGTTCGTAAGAAGACAAGGAGGATGGCAAACGAAAGAAGTTTGACTCTCTCTCTCTCTTTCTCTTGTCGTAGAAATGACTTTTCCTTCCCTTTTTTTCTATCCACATGTACTTATGTTCTGTATTGATTACACATAAAACGTGTGTCTTGCACAAAAAAGGCAATGGTGACCAGTGATGATGATGGTCTACTGGCATTACATAGCAATGAAAGCTCTCACTTTCTTAAACCAAATACACCACAGGTTTCCTTTTCTTCAATATACATTGGTAAACACTAAGCACACATTATTGGGTGTATAAACATATGAACATATGTACATGAATGCATAAGGCTACTAGGAGAAAGCCTCATTGTCAGCCAACATCCCCAAAAGTAGGTGAAAGTGGTCCAGTGACAGAAAAAAACATGCGATTTTCCTTGTGCACAACACTACTCCCAAATAAACCAAACCAGTCTCCGATACATGCATACGTATACACTGTACATGTTACATACTACATACTATGTAGGTAGTTCGTTTTCATTATGAGCTCCTTTGAAGAGAAAAGAAGAAAGTTGGTGAGAATGACACGTCCACCAGAATCGCTAATAATAACAAACGACGACTTTTACTATTTTTTTTCCTTTGAACAATTTACTTCTTGTTTGCAAAAGGGTATTAGAATAAATGCACACACTAATAAAATGAGATGCACGAAAGGAAGAGAGGGTTAAGAAATAATTGTATGGGACGGAAGTCATAAAGCAAGAGAACATGAATGTCCTGCTGTCGTGCAGCATGGTACTTTCTTTTTATTTTTTTGCAACAAGCAAGCCCAACTGAGTATACGTTGCCACTGGTCATGTCATTTTATGCTAGAACGACCTAGATAGTAATTTGGTTCATAAAAATGACAAAAAAGGTATGTAGGTACACAATATATCATCATCAGCGTGTTTTTTCCTCTACCTACAAAACGTAGTAAGTAGCTAGAGCACGGGACAAAAAAAACACAGAATGCTTCTGAATGGATGAGTGAGTGCTATTGTTTGGCACTTTTCCCTGGAGTGTCTAAGTAGGTCCTCCTCAAAGCGTTTCTCCGAGCCCAGTTTAATGGAATACCAAAAAAAACTAATCCCGCCCTGCATGCCCATATATATGTATGCTTTCTATATTATATTAAACGCAAAAGGCAAAAAAAAATTCTCTTGTAGTTCCGAACTGAACCACGGACAACGTGTAAAAAGTTATCTTGGACAAGTTTTTCTGTCTTGCTGTGAGTGTAAATGTAGTATGCTTTGTGCCAACCTAGTCTCATTTTCTACCTCTTCTTCTTCTTCTTCTTCTGGTACAAGTTTTTTATATTTTTTTTTCATCATGCTTTCCCAGTTCCGGTTGTTAAATCCCCTTCCCATTCTCAGTCCTTCGCGTACGTTATTATCCACTATAAATTTTACACTTTGTGGGCCAAGCTATTATTAATATTAGGAAAATGCACACAACATTATTATACTACAGTGTAGCCGCATATTACAATGTACACTTATTATAATAGTGTAGTGTGGTATTATTGGAACCCTCTTTTCGTGTTTTTAATGCCAATGAGTAGAGTATGATGATGATGATGATGATGATACCACCATCAAACCAAACAGTAGTAGTATAAATGTATATTATAGATAAAGTCTGTTAATGATAGCACGAAGAAAAGACTTTGTCGCACTCCTACTGCCGCTCCTCTGGTGTAACACATTTTAAATGTGGTGGCATGTCTGCTGGCTGGCTGGCAACCTCTTTTGCTAATTGCTTCAGCAGTTTCAGAGAGACACAAGAAATTTGTCCATGCAATGCACGCATGATTGGTTTATAGGTTTATATTGCTTTGCTAGTGTTGGATATAGTATTACTACCCCACCTTTTCTCTTTGCCAAAAAGAGTTGACGATCTTCTATCTGCATTTCACCTGTATACCTATAATGCTTATATCCTCCATCGAGAATTCAACTTCTTTTGGTTGAAATGTATAAGAAAAAAAGTTCCATGTATTCGGAGAATAAAAAAAGAAAAAAAATTCTCTTCTTTTGCAACATGATATCGTCATGATCATCACCATCATCGGTTTAATTTTAGTAGGTAATTGGTATAATGCAAACTAGGTAGGTTCGTTTCCCTATTCCATGCCAAGCATGTCTGGCATGTTAGTAGTTTAATGCGCGCTCCTTCCATTAATTACCTAATTGCCTGTGTCATTCCTCGTTTAGAGACAGCAATTACTTCTTTTTTTTACCAATGTACATTTAAGCACATTCAAATGATAGTAGGTAGTATTTAGGTATATGTATTTGGTGTAAAAAAGGCGTGTACCTATAAAAAGTGGCTTAAGCAAAGAGGGTAATTTAACTAAATATCTTTTTGTCTCTTCTTTCAATTTCAGGTTAAAGCACAAAAACACACCCTTCCTTTGTAATTTGGTGGAACGATTTTGGAAAGTGACTGTGAGAAACTGTACAACTTTTCAGTGTCGCTGTTTAGTTTGGAAATGTTCTTTTTGTGAAAGAAACATGATACGCATATTAAGCACTTTTTCATCCGCTCTTTGATGATCATAATGATGATAAGGCAAGCCAACACTCTTGCTGCTGCTGCTGCTGAGTGAGTGAATGCATGTGGGTTTTGTGTGCTCATGCAGTTCCTACAATAATCAGGTAAGAAGCTGACATGGCATATAATATTTTATATGTGTACGTAGAATGGAATGTGTACAGCGTTGCTGTATGTGTTTCATAAAAAAGGGGGACATGGGGCATTGTACTACACCACAAATTTGCAAAAAAATGCTGATTCAGTGTTTCCCTGCATATATATTGGCTTTGCATAGAAAACGTGTTCCGAATACACCTCGCCCAATTTTGTCTGTACTTTTTGCATAATCCAGG
>JAITYZ010000534.1:0-14612 GCA_027744595.1 Paronellides praefectus | reverse complement strand
CTGAAAGCTTAAATGTCTTTTAATGAACAAAGCGTATAAAGTATAGTCCTTCTAATCTTTGTATATTCATTGTCGTGACCAAAGGACCAACACACGCTACATGATATACACTTTATAAGAATGTAATCAACGCATTTTGAGCAAATAAAAGCAATAAAGGAAAACATGGTACATAAAATAACAATAATTATTTATTATCATCACGTATGTATGTATATATATCCAAAATATCCACACAGTAGCCATTGAAAAAAAGTAAAGGATTCAATAATAAGAATTTATGACGATGGACGAACAATGAGAAAAGGGCGAAAAACAAGCAAAAGGCATGCATGCAGATTGAAGCAAAAGGGAACAACCACGAAATCTGAGCCAAAAAAAGGGATCAGTTATGCCAGTGCCGTAGTATACTGCTCACAGTGTACACTACTATATCACTGCTGCATCTCCATTGTGGTTTGTGTGTTGATATATATGTGCTGTCGTTCTTTTCTTGCCGAAATTGTAAGGGTTATTTAAGAAATACGTAATTGTATTTTTCAGCTTATCAATTCATAGCAAGTAGAAGAGGGGACCACATCATCACATCATCCTCATCACAATATAAAGGTTAGCCCCATATCCCCATAAAAAAGCATATCGCCAACCCCAATCAAATCTGTAACCGTCGGTCGACCAATATTTCGATTCTTTGAATAGTAAATTAACTCTGCCAAAAAAAACTGCGACAACAAATATATTTTATATACACCTTCAAAAAAAATCATCATCATCATCGTCACCACCACTAAATTTTGCTGTGGGGGTTGAAAACGATTTCTCTCTCTCTCTTGTGATCAGCGCGTTGTTGTCCTGTTGTGCAGGAAATTGGTGTTCCTTTTCTGCTGATCGTGATGGTGTCTCTCCATTTTGAATTTGTTTAAAGTCGTCGTTTTATCGTAATTTTTTTTAACTATAAAGACACATATCAGCAATATCTTTGTAGTACATTTTAGGTATATTGTAAACACCATTAAGTTCCCTTTGCGTTTGTATGTAGGTTCCTCTTTTGAATTCATAATAGGAACCCCAAATCTTATTATCATTTTTATTGTGACATAATGATGTGTAGTGTTGTCTCGTGCTTTGTTTGTAACATTTGAATTTGCATACCCATAAATTATATTACCCTTTACTGTACCATCTGTTTTTTTTTACATTTTTGGTCTATGTACAAAAAAATATTAAGTTCTTCCGGTATTATTATGATTATAGGACAAACTTGGTGATGGCTAATCGGGCATCCCTTGTGGCCATTTTGGTCACTCTTGGACTCGTTCACTACGTTGCAGGTAAGCGATAAAGCATGAAAAAAAAAATAATATTTTTTTTAGACAATTCAAAATAATAGGAAATCAAACATTACGATTAGAAAGTATATTATATACTTTACTACTTTAAAATGATCTCCACACGAGATTTACACTAAATAAAAAATAATTCAATTTAGCAACACGTTCTATTTTATCACTATTACTGATGCAGTTCCTACATATAAAACTTAATGATGAATTTAGCTATATGAAAACCACAACTTGAATACTATTACAACCTAAAGTATGTATGTAAAGTGTGAAACCTAAGAATACTATGAGTAGTGGTAGTACAGGAGTAGCAGCAGTAACGATTTCTGTTAGACAGCAACAATCACAAAAAAATATAGAGGGTGCGATTTTTTTTAACTTATACACTCCTGTCTTGAACTATTAACTGACATAACACGTAATTGAATATCAGACATTTTAACAGAGTCGTAGGATATTTTTTCTTATGAGTAGTGGTAGTACAGGAGTAGCAGCAGTAACGATTTCTGTTAGACAGCAACAATCACAAAAAAATAAATCAAGAGCCGAGAGGAAAGGAACGCCAAAAATAAATTTTGTAGAGTTGCAAGTGTGTAGGTTGAACTTATTATATGAATTTAATTTGGTAGTAGGGTGCGATTTTTTTTAACTTATACACTCCTGTCTTGAACTATTAACTGACATAACACGTAATTGAATATCAGACATTTTAACAGAGTCGTAGGATATTTTTTCTTCTTGTAGTCGCCTCGTCATCCAAGGTATTGCATTCAGCAGAAAACAAACTGCATTTTCATCTATCCCTTTTGTACTCTTGTTGCATCATACATACACAAATACGTTATAATGGCTCATTTTGGGAAAGTTATTTGGCGTTCGAATTAGGTTTGATAACTGAGCTGAGCGCATAATATTTATGGTTGATTTATACAAGCAGTAAATATGAATTAATAATGCTGTTACATAGGACTATAAAATACTTTGAATGAATACAAGGTACAAAAAAATGTATAGTCTACGAAAGAAATGTGATATATACAACATATATCTATATTTAGGCACCCTGTGGCTATTTTTTGGTCAATGAATGTGAATAATGATTTTTATCGCATCATTGCTCCATTTGAGTATCTTATGATGTCATTCACTTATATAATATATAAAATGGAATGATAACTTAACCTGCTTGTAAATCTCAATGTAATAAGATTTATTAACCGCTTTTATTTGGCAGCGATCGAATACTCTCTGGTTGGAGCGCCCCCATGTCCAGATACATACGGACTTGCGGTCCATGGTCATCCAGAGTACTGCGACAAATTCTACAAGTGTGAAAATGGAACCTTGACCCTTGAAACTTGCGAGAATGGATTGTTGTTTGATGGGAAAGGAGCCGTCCACAATCACTGCAACTACAACTGGGGCGTGCACTGCGACAAGCGTTTAGCCGACAGTAAGGAGCAAATATAAAAATGTTAATATTTTTATTTACTTTTCTTTACAAAAGTATCTCATGTTTTTGTTTCCAGTCACCCCAATCTCCACTCCAGGATGTCTCTACCAATTCGGCCTCTATCCTAAGTCTCATGCCTGTCACACTTCTTATGTCAAGTGCGCTTATGGAGTTCCATACGAGACCCCATGTGAGCCAGGCCTTGCCTACGACGACAAGACTCACTCATGCAACTGGCCTGATATGTTGTTGGAACAATGTAACCCCGAAGGTATATACGCATCAATCTATAAATTTTTAATCATCAAAATGAGGTTCTAGTTTGGTTAACTTTTGCTTTTTTTGTCAATTTGCAGAGGTTGTCGGTTTCCGTTGTCCCGATAAGGTTGAGCCCGGAACTCTTGCCTACAAATTCTGGCCATATCCAAGATTCTCCATCGGCGACTGTGGCAGACTCATCACCTGTGTTAACGGATATCCACGTCTCATCTCCTGTGGAGATGGAAAGGTCGTCAATGACGCTACTTTGACTTGTGAAGAGCCTGAAATCGTTCCCAAGTGGTAAGCAATTCATTCGTTTCCTGCTAATTTAATTAATTTATTAGGTATGTATTTAACTATAATAATAATTTATCGTTTGTTAATTATTTGCAGTGCCGCTTACTACGCCGTCAAGAAGTAAACAGAGAACTTAAAGGGTACATACATAACATCAATCAATGAAAGCTAATAAAAGTACCTAATCTACAAAACATCAAAACATCAAGATTTAAAAAATACATTATATTTTATATTTTTATATACTTTATTGGCCAATCTGTACCAGCTTACTTTTATACATACATATACGTGTAGGTGTGACAATTTTGAAGTATGGGAATAAATAAATTGATATAAAAAATGAGTTTATGTATTTTTTTTAATTTGTTTATTTTTTTTGTAAAAAAGGGTATTCATATAAAAAAGATTTACGTGTACATCCATAAAACAATAACGCGCACACATGCCATCTTACCACGCATTCACCATTTGATATACATAATAATAATATAGATTCATAGCGCAATAAGTAAAAAGATACAAAAAAGCAGTACAAAACACAAATCTATTACATCATCGAGGCTGTCAAACTATTATATTATAATAAAAAGTTGAATCTTTCAGGATAATATAATTTTTTTTCATTTATACGTAAAATGATAATAGGTAATACATATAATAATATGCCAATAAAATGTATTGCGTACTTAATTTGAAATTATTGTGATATGTTTAAATGAGTCATTTGGGCGGATCACCTATTTTAAAACAATAATGCGGGAGAGTTTGAATGTTGAACCAAGAGTTTGACATAATAATAATGACAAAAAATTACATATAATTAATTATTATATATTATTATTTTTTACATTTGGGAGCAAATTAAATTGAAGATTTTTTTGTAGATTACAATTTAAACTTAAACTATTCGATTTAAATCTGTCTGTTTCCAGCTTCGCCTCTGTATAACTGTTCATCGCTGTATTCTGTCTGTTGTTGTTGTTGCTGCGGTTGTTGTGAGTAGTATTGTGGTGCAACGAAACTGCTCGCAGCATTTTGTTGCTGCTCGGACGCTTGAGAACGAATCTGGGAGGCTTGAACCTGTTGCCTTTGTCTGGATCCTTGATTTGGTCTTCCTTGCTGTTCCCTGGGCTTGCTGAGAATAAAATGGGAAATAAAAGAGTGAGATACATAGAGTTGATGGTTTGTTAATGGTTTTGTATTCAATAAATTAAATATTTTGCTTACGATGTTTTTGGCATCCGGGTACATTTTCTGGCCAGTCACAAGCATGGGTATCTTCGTTGTAGAGAAGTCCACCGATACAAAGCTGCTCAGTGGCGGTACCGTTCCAACATGTCCAATATCTTGTGCAACTGGTTTCATGTCCGAAAATTCCATACAACCAGTCACAATGCTCAGTTCCAATTGGTGGATCTAAAAGAAATCGTCGTTTATATATCAACTCTTTTGAACAAAATGCATTTACAACATATTCATCAACACAAATTATTGATTTCTTGAAGGCTTTTCAGAAAACAAAATGAAAAATGAATGTTGAAAAATAATAGATTGAAATGATCCCCGGGTAAGAAAAAAAAAGATTTTCTTGGGAGATGATGATGATGAGTTATTCATACTGGCAAGCTTTTTCCCTTCGCAGTAGTTGCCCCTCCATGGGTAGTCACACCCATCAGCCACGCCACGATTTCTTCCAGCGAAAGCTAGTCCATTTGGACAGTCATAAAGCTCTGGTTGTCCATTCACACACTCCCAGTACCTGTCACAGTAGGTCACATCAGCGACAATCTTTCCTTTCACGTCGCAAGGGTTAATTTGATCTGAGCTCTTCTTCTGAGCAACGGCTCCAGTCGCTGCCAGTACTGTTGTGTTGCATACAGGTTTTGGGGAAAGAAATAGAAAAATGCTACATTACTCAAATAATCTTTAAAAATTACTTCGTTTAGGCCTCCCGCTGCAGTCAACATTGAAATCATATTCACAAGGCCCAAAAAGCTGGTTTCCTCTGCTCCCTCGCCCTCCCCGACCAATGTACACAAGTCCATTAGGACACTCCAACACCGTTGTCACGTTCTTAACGCAAGAATAGTACTTATCACAGTAAGCGTCGTGAGGGGCCGTGCCACTATGGGTGGAACACGGATCAATCGCCACTGTCGTACGAACTTGCGCAGAAACATGATTCCAATTACCACCAATATTGTTTCCCCCATGCAGTGTTAGCATCATCACCAGTAGCAGTTGCATTATTTTCCCAAAAAGCCAACAACCTGATGAGGTCGTTTTTGCTGCGCCAAATTTTATTAGATTAATTTATTATTATTATTATTAAATAACATATTTACAAATAAATAGTCAATTATGTACAGTACTGTTTTAGGGTAAATTCCTAATAAAGTGTAGTGACATAGGTACTGATATGGTACATCACTCGATGTCAAATACCAATTTCCAACGGTTCATTATGAAAAAGTTTTACTAAATTTTGCTTATGGTAAATTATGATTTCAACAGTGCATATTACACTTTTGCCGACAATGATGATGATGATGATATGATGATATTGCATGACGTTCAATGTCCTTTAGCGCAATTAAAACTGTTAGACGCTGATGATATGCTTGTCATTTTTTGGGCCTGTCTGTGTAATATGCTTGCATTTTAAATTGGTAAAAAAACGAAAGGTAAGTGACCGACCTCCCAAAAAGTCCAAATAATATTACATGTTGCATTGCATTTATTTTGCCTGTTGACCCATATCAAATCAAATCAGTGAAATATATGGCAGTATGGGCACACACATCACATCACCATTATCCTCAACAACGCTCAACCCAATGTATGTGCATATGAAATTTTTTTTAAAGAGAGAACTCATGGTATTTAGGGAAGGGAGTATTCTTCTCAGAACGCACACTAATAACCGACCAATATTACATTTTATTCTAGCCCATGCCAATAGCCCGTTGTAAAGAGCAATAATAACAATAAAAAAACATTGTGTTACCTTTTGCTGGTGTGGATATTACAAAAAATATGCAAAGCAAAGCAGTTTACTCTCATCATCATCATCAATATCATGCTAATTTATTTACTGTTGATGCAATAGAATTGCATCACAAAAAAAAGAAGATGATGATGATGAAGATGCTGACGGACGGTGATGATGATGACGATGATTATCATGTCCACACACACAATGTACATCTTTTGTCATTATAGAAGATATTCACGCACTCCTACTCCTTTCTTCGGTCTCTCTCTCTATGTACTTATATGACTGATGATGATGATGATGATAAACAAGCAAACTATTTTAAGTTGACATAAGAATTTTTTTTAAATGCTTGATTGTACATACTCTCCTTTTTAAAGTAGATTCTTACTCTCTTTCAAAACAATTATATATTTAAGGGGATTCATGCAAATGAGATTAGTGTCCAAACAATAATAATAACAATAAAAAATATAACTAAGACCATAATATATACGCATAATAACTGAAATGCTTCGCAAAGTCGTGGTATGCTAAATGATTATAAAATGTAAATTACACTTTCAAGTACTTTTTCAAGTGATTCATAATTGCACCACGAGTGTGTAAGTAAAAATAATAATAATAATAATAATGATACGAGTTAAAAGCATGCTGATGTGGTTGTCTGCGACTTTGGGTGTTTCCTTTTTTATTTAAATGTTATTTTCTAGGAGTTGGTACTGTTGATGGCGATAATAACATGACGATGATGATGTGATGATTACAAAATAAGACTCTGTAAGTTCTTTCGGGCTAAAAGAATTCCAATGATCTACTATATAACCCCATTGCATGCTTGTGCGTGAGGACATAATTTTGATTGAAGAAAATGGTCTATGCAAAATGATATTAAAATTGTGTATATTACTTTGTGTATGTTTATAGGAGACGATGTATGCGTGACAAGGAAATTATGGCGTTATTCTTGTTTAATATTGACCATTGCATCACTTGAACAAGATCAATGATCGGTATGGTGGCGTTGATGTTTTGATGACAGTAGTGGTAGTCGTGTGGTGGTGGAGCTTTGTTTGGAGTGTGCGTTTTGTATGCGTTTATACCTGATGCTTTTATTATTTTATTCTTCAATTGAATTTAAATGCATTTTGCAAGTTTGTAATTTACTTAAAAAATTTGTAATGAAATGAACTTGTTCATTCATTCGTAACAAATAACATTATTAAAATACTCTCATGAATCAAAAGGGGAGGGGGCACAAGCACACAAAATGATTTTTTTGACTGAACGTGAACGAAAAAAATTTCAGAGATAATAAGTTGAACAGGAACATAATATTTAATTTAATTTAATTTTTTCATGCGCTTCTTTTTCATTACTTTTTGAATGCATGAGTTCCTAAATTAAGGGTGGAGAAATTGTAACTGATATATAGCCAGTTTATAAACAGCAGGCTCCAGAGTGCATGAAAATCTTGTTAACTTTGTGATTGATGATCCAAAATTAAAATTAAAATCCACCTCATTCAAAAAATTATTTTAAAAAAATATTTCTTTTGTAACAAGACTAATAACCAACCTACATCTTTACATACAGCTGCTGTAATAGCAATCTAAATATAATAATCAAGTTTACAGATAGCTTCATATTCGTAATTATAATTGAGTTTACCCAGATAATTTAATCGATCTTTTTTTTAATTTGTGTGGCAAAAATAAATGATTTTTGCAAGCCTACATAATCATCACAGTTATATTTTTTTAAAGTTCATCTATCATAATCATAAAACTAACCGACTGACTTTAAAAAAAGGATACTTAAACGTATGCACATTCTCTGCAAATATCAACGTTTGTGTGTGTGTAAATCCACCAATTATATGATAGTAACACATTAAAATAATCTTTTAAAGTACATTTGAAACAAAAAAAAGTGAAAGTAGATGAGAAGGGGATGGAAGTCAAAGGAACATACATTCGTCAAAATGCTCTTATCTCTTTGCTAATAATATCACTCTCTGCTCGCATTAGTCTATATTATTATACTCTTTGGCTATAACAATGAGTAGTGATAATAATAAAATTATATGCAAGTCACAGCAACACAGAGAGCAGCGCATTAGGACTTTAGTTCAATAATACATTTATGTGGTGGTGGTATTAAAAAGGACCAGTATTTATAATAGTCATCATCATCAGCAACAGCAGTGATATCCCTTTCTTATTGAGTATGATGATGATTATCTTCGTTTTGTAGCGAGCGACAGCGTCAATGCACCTGCCATCATGAATCATGCATTAATTACTGCCAATGAAATGTACTACGATTCCTTTCCTACAGGAAAAGGGACTCTCCGAGCAAAATCGATGTAGTACGCGAATTGACATGTGTTCCTACACTTGATGCTATGCATATTATACTCGTTATTACTACGTAGAACAATAATAGTTAAGATTTAATTGTTCAGAAGCGCATCAGGCATCACCCAGGCCATATAATATTCAAACACACATTATGCATTTCCTTTGTTCTGATAACAGTGTGAGTGCGCCATGCAATACTTTTTTTTACAAACGCAGCAGAGGTGGTGTATTATTTACGCCTATTTTTATCTTCAACCAAAGAACGAACAAACGTCTTGGATTTCTCATTTGCTTTTTGAAAAATAAAATAAAGCAAATTCCAAATGACATGTGTGTATGTTTGTTTACACAGGTAAATTGAAAGTCGATTGAAAGTTCAATAAAAAGAATCAAAGTATTTTTTTACACGTGAAAGGGTTGTAGTAGATAAGTAGGTATATAGATGAAACTTCATGTATTTATGAGATGTTTTAATTATTGTTGCAATAATACGAAAGTGGCATGTCTTTGATGTCTTTTGAAAATACCCTAAAACCGTATAAATTTTATAGCCCAATGTCTGATTGATATGATAAGCATATCATATTAATTTTCAAAAGAGATATCCTATTACTTTAGGTTATCAAAGAGGAAGTGAATATAAGGTTGAGTTTTAGATATTCTATAAATAGAATCAGCATCAATGATGTACATGTACCTTCCGACATACATAAATATGTACTTGTATGCTGCATGCTTGTCAAAGGAGCGGAAAAGGTTGCAAGGTTATGTGGGAAAAACATGTTTTTTTTTACAAAGTGCAATGTACACATCTTAAAATGTCATTAGGTTATTTATGCAGAAAAGAAAAAAATGTGTGTGAGTATAAGCACAGCAGAGAGACTCTATAACCTTCTACCGTTTGAAACACTTTCGCTTTCCACTGTGCGATGGAATTCCCCCGTAAGCCATGCAATGAGACTTCATTCATGAGACCTCGGAAATATGCTGGTAATTTACATTGAATGTAAGACAAGAGAAAGAGTGTGTAGGCGAAGGAAATTTAGGATTGAAACATGCAAAGTAAGTAGGTATATATTATGTGTATCTTACAGGATTATGTAACATGTCTATTCAGCGGAATCAGCGACCCAGTATATAAAATAAAGTGTTATTTTTGTGTTATTTGTGTTAGCTAAAGTCCCCAAAATGCGTTAAATTATTTTTGTCCAAAAGCATGAAAAATTGTTGACACACTTTTAAAAAAAAGTGTAATTCCCAAATCAAGGTAATATAATAATATCCTTACCTGAAAGCACTGCAACTGTATACATTTTGTACTGAAGTGTCATTTTCAACACGGCGACGTCGCGGAGATGCCGGACTATAAATGCTGCAAAAATAAAAGTTGAATTCACGTTCACAACATTAAAATTATAACGTTTGGTTCATTTAAATAAGGTGTAGTAATAAACACAAGAAAAAAATCTTTAGTCAAACTGTAAATATTTTGTACATGCCTATTCAGTACACAGGTCTTCCCGTATTTTTTTTTTTGCTTTTTTTAAAGAGATAAATGTTCAACCAATTTCAGTTTGATGAGAATGACAACCACAATGATAATTATATTTAAAGAAAATTAACTCCTACGTATCCAAACTGCTTTTTATTGTTATACTCTGAGAAAAAAAGAAGGTAAAGAACGTCTTTAGTTAAAATCAATTTAATTTTTTTGTACGTGACTGTTGACTGCAGCGTGTTTGATGAGAGACTGAGGAAGAGTAGTAGTGGAGTCGCCGGGAAAGAGTACGTACTTACGACAATGCTAAATAAAAATTCTCAAATCACACAACTATCACACTATCGTATATATTATTATTCTGTTCTGCACAAACAAAAGGAGGAGGATGAGGTGCGAGGACGACCAAGACGGTGGTGGGGCAGACGCTCTCTGTAACAAAAACAACAATGCTCAGTAGGTAGTTATTCTGCGCTTGTATTATACCCACTCAACCCAATAAAGTCTCTCACTCAGTCTGCGTGCTCATGCTGCTGCATCACTTCACTTTTTTTTCTTTCGCTGTTGCACTTTTTGCATTCATCTAGATATTTTATGATTATTACGATTATTATTGCTGTAAAAAAAGCTTTAAAAGTAAATTCTTTTTCAGACGAATGGTAACAAGTAAGGGGATTATATATGCAAACCATTTTTTTTATTTTAAACAGGAGAGGAATGGAGACTTTTGTTGATGATCATCTTTGCCCTGTATAATATACTCCTGTTGCACTAGAAAATGTGTAACAGTTTCATTTTTAAAAATAAAATAATATATGTCTTGAGCAGAGACACACTCTCTTATTTTTCATTTGGTCACCCTTTTTTCCTCCTTGTTTTAAATGTTTGAATGGTAGAGTAGTGTGGAGGGACCTGGTGTATCCCAAATGCGTGTGTCCTCTTTATTTTTTGAAAGAAATGACACAAAAAAAACATCTTTTCGTGTACACGCTTTATTGAAGCAAATGATGATGATGAATGTACGACGATGAAGAATATTTATGAGGAAATGATTTTTCCATCCATCTTATCTGTATTGTATCCAAAATACTTATTTTAAGGATTTGTCTGCAAAACATTATTTGTGCTGTCTCTGTTGTGTTTTTTGACGTTGTTTGCCTACATTTTTTTGAGCTAAAAAAGATGATCATAGATCATTTGTAAGTGGAGTGCTTAATGAAGAGTTTTGTTTGGATTGTTTGTTATAAAGTTCATGTTTATTATAATTTTTTTGACGATGAAATGATGATGAATAGTTTAGTTATTGTACCTACATAATATATTATTTATATTTATGTTGTAAACCTAAAAGTGTTTCGTTTACTGATTATTATTGTGAGCAGTGAACATCGTACTATGATTCTTCACAGATGGATTATTACGAGAGCATTGTTGCTGGTTTAGTGGTACCCCTTTGTCATTTATCGTGTCTTCGCTGCCGAGATGTTTACGCATGCGTGTATACATCATCTCTGTAGAAGAAAAAAAATGTATGCGAAGAGATTGTAATCAAAATGATGAAGATGTTACTGAAGAAGGCAAAAAAAAGAATGAGAAGATGCTGATGATACGCGATTATGAGTAAATAATTTTGTAAGTATGTAAATTGAGAGTGGAGAAGTGATGACTGTGAAAAATGAAAGGGAGTGAGTACTTTTTGGTTCAACTATAATAACAATTTGTTCAGGAAGCGAGTATTTTGGATTCGTTTTTTGATTGTTTCGCCGATTCAAAAAAAACATACCAAAATACACTTTGATTGAATGATGTGCTCATCATGCGAAGGGCGATGCCGATATTTCAGTGGTTTTTTTGGAGATCCATGTGTAGCAATATGATATTATAATGTGCATTGAAACAAAAACTTTTTGATTCGATTCAGAATTTTGGGTTATTTTGAGAATGCATTTATTTTTTAAACAGTTTACAAATTGACTTTGTAAAAACTTTTTATGTGCTATGTGCTTTAATATTTTGGGATTTACCTATGCAAACATG
Organism: Paronellides praefectus; assembly: GCA_027744595.1. NCBI lineage: Eukaryota > Metazoa > Arthropoda > Collembola > Entomobryomorpha > Paronellidae > Paronellides > Paronellides praefectus. The sequence goes on along the minus strand of JAITYZ010000534.1, from coordinate 2,362 downwards.
CCTCAGGTGGAGGTGGAGAAAAATATTTGTGTCTTTCTTGCGCCTGGCGTTCTGCACTACACACAACAAACACACAACACACAAAAACATGATATTCTTGAAGAGTTTATCGTGATAGTGCATATATATGGGTCACTGCCTTTTCAAAACTACATTCATGGAATGGAATGTGTGATTTTTAGATTTGAAGAAGTGGAATGATAAAAGTGGTGCTATTACAAGATATCTCATTGTTATTTCGTGGTTGCATCGTCGTGGCCATTTTTGAGATAAAGGTGCATATTTGTTGTTACCCATATCATAAACCCATGTGCATAAATGCCTTTTAAGCGACAGGAATTTTAAAAGGAATTTATCCCATGGTCCCTTCTTTTAATTGCTCCGCATCACAAAAATTCCAGACTTTTTTTTGCTTGTCGTCATCTCGTCGTGGATGCTCATTATTATTATACCTTTGCATTGACAGAGTACTGGGTTGAGAAAATCCACTGCAACTCGCACACGTGCTGTGCTTCTTAAGTAGTAAATTTGTATAATGTTTCTGAAGACGTGACATAAAGTAAAATTCCAGCATGGCTATATACAACAATCTTAACGACTCATGGCTTGTTGATTGTTGATCATCTTTTTTATTCAAACGCTAAACGCACATATCATTGTACGAAACAATGCAACCTTTCGCTTTACCACGATCATCTACCATTAAAAACAATACTGTGTGGCTTTTACACTATCCAAGTGCAATAATTGGAAAGTATTTCAAAGTTGATTATTATTTTTTTGTCGCAAATACTTAAACTTGTAACTCTTTAACATTAAAAATGAGTACGATATTCACTCAAAAACGACCATTTATTACTCGTTGTAATATTACGCATTCATTCATATATTTATACATGCATGCATTTTTCTTGTAGCTTTCACTTTCATTTTTTCAAACTCTTAAAAATCGAGAACAATGCGCTCATCAATTGTTTTAAAATTCTCATATGTAATATATATGACATAAGTTTGTTATAAAATGTATAATGGCATATTTAAAAGATAAGATTATCTCTAGTTTTAAAATAATAAAAAAATAATAATCACATGAATAACAAAATAATCTCAAAAAACTTTCAAACTGATTTCTTCTCTCGTATGTTATCAGATCATCAACATCCTGAGACACAAAAAAGTGCGTGTGACTCCCTTTCTACGAAATTTTTAATATCCAAGTTTTCTAATTTCAGGGATTTTGTGGACGCATATTATATGGGCATATGCACACAAATAATACATAATCTGCGCAGTAATTCAATCATTTCTTGCGTAAGAGGCGAATAAGGTTTTTTTTTAAATTTTATTACAAAAATTCGTTTGCTTTTTAAATCGCGTAGATTGAAATCTTTTTTTTTTAAAGAAGAGGACGCTTTTTTTATTATACTTCGTCATAACATAAATATGGTCACAAAAAATGATATGCATAATAATAATCATAAATATAGCTCTTTTTCAACCTACGCGAATGTGCCTGCATTAAATACCTACATACATACATACATTGTATTATTATTATTATTATTATTACATTGCAATAATAAAATGGTATCATCCCTCATTCTACAAAAGTAGAAGAAAGTAAAAAGAAGCTCAACGGCTCAATGCTTCTTCGTCACAAGCCTTAATAAGAAGAAGTACAAGGCATAATACATGAAATGTAAAAGATGACTGAAGATTTTAGATGTATGTACATATAAAGCGGCAGCGTATCAATGAGATTGTGATAATCTACGTCGTTTTCGCCTGACTTCATCAATCAATACAATTTTTCTCGCTTTGCGTTTCGATAACACAAATACCTTTGATTCGCTGTTAAAAGAAATTGAGGTCAAAAGAAGCGCAAGAATTCATAACATAACAGACATTTCGAAAAATACAACGACATTTATTGGTGTGCTGTAAAAATAGCGCGCATGATGATCATGTTCTTCTATACCTTGACGAATAATTGTCTGCAATGTTTATTTACTTGAGTTAGGTAGATAAGAACAAGATTTAAAAGTGCTTTAATTAACAAAGCCCACAAGACGTTGACTGACTGATTAATTTACGTATAGCCCGTCGCGTACAACCAGTGAGATGTTGGGCTAGATGATGATCTCTGACCACACTATACTTGCTCTACATTAGTAGTGGTTTGGATCAATAAACACGATGTTACATACGTACATATTGATTTACAGTAAACTGAAAGGAAAAAAAATGCAAACTGTCGAAAGTTTTATTTTTTATTTTTTGCAACAACACCTTTTCCTGTAGCAGTTTCATAGTCAAAATGTTGAGGTGCCATACACCTGTATAAAAAATGTACATCAAAATG
>JAITYZ010000533.1:0-13468 GCA_027744595.1 Paronellides praefectus | reverse complement strand
CACGTTTTTTTCCAAACATACGCATATTAAATACCATAAAAATATCTATTGTTTTATTTGCTGCATTGTTATGTAACCAAAACACCTTTTCCTCTTCTCAGGCGGCTATGGTGCAGTATAAATGCTACCCACTGTTTTTTATAGCATGTCATATAGAAATGTCACGCATTCACAGCTCGGCTTTTTTCTAGGCTGTTAACTGTGCAGAAAAAAATATAACGGTAATCTTCCATGCACCACAAAAACAATGTCGTACCAGAAAAATATTGTTATTTTTTTCTTCGTAGGATATCGATCCATTACATTTCACATTCCTTCCACATGATACGCACGTAACCAGCAATACAATAACAAAATAAAAAATATATATTTTTTAAAGGAATTTAGCAACAGTATTGTATTTACCTGTGAAACCCAAAGAAGAAGAAGAAAAAAATAAGTAAACAAAAAGGCGTAATTCTATGTATTTTCCACTGCAGTGAGCAGAGTAAAGCAACAGCGTGGCACAAATCAACAAAGATCATATTTATATGGATTTTTATGCGTAAAAAGTATAAATATAACCCATGTTTTGCATAACAGTAATTAAATATTATAATATAATTTTACAAAAAGAAAAATAATAGTCTTCACATTTTTTTTCAGAAAATAATACAATGTATTTTTAAGCATGACCTATGCATGCACTATCTTCTTTTTTTTAATTCCAAAGTTGCAGAGCGTGAAAAAATCTTTTTGCACTATAACCCAACCAACTTGGCAATTGTTAGCATTTTTATTATAAGACATCATCATTTTATTATTTTGAAGGTAAACCAAAATGTTGGTGGTAGGCTACTCAAGTCATCGTCATCGCGTCGTACCCATAACGTCATTGCAGTTTGTTTTGCTGTTGCTGTGGCGTTCCTTTGTTGTGGTCGTACGCACGCACACGTAAAAAAAAGAATGTCGCAATCTGACATTTCCATCCCTTTTGTATTGCAAGTATCGTAGATTACTGCTGCGTAGGTATTTTTATTTTGCAATCTTATTTTTAGACAACAAAGAAGGTGTACCCTTACACTTCAACTTATACCCTATCAACTTATTATACTACAGGTTATCATTTTATAAGTTTCTAATACGACTATGTATACTGTATACACAGCTAACGAATATGGGATTATGTACTTTTCTTTGTGGTGTGTGCGAGCGATACCAAAAAATGTTCTTGACATTCACCATCAAAAGAACGCCATTAGCCTCGTTCAAAGCCAAAATTTCACGCATGCATTACATTATATTATGGATAGGTAAAGGCAATCCAATTATAATGTAAGCTTATAGTAAATAAGTTTGTATATTTTTATACACCTGTAATAATTGAACCTTTTCATATTGCTATATAGCCACCAGTTTTTTGATTATCTTGCAGCTTATTTCACAATCACCACCTCCACCATCATCATCACACACAACTGTCAAGTCAACACTCAACACTACAACGACTGCCTTTGCTACTACGACGTTGTTGTACGTACGTCTCAAAACCAAAAGCAATTATCCCTTGCATTGTACTAGTAACATTGCAAATTTTGCATGAATCTTTATCGATAAAATGTTAGACACAAGCAATAAGGATTCATGTTCAACTTAAAAGGTTTGGAGATAGGGTTCAAGATAACAAAAAATTCGCACAAATTGAATTCTTATTTTGTGAACGAGAAAAATTACTTGCTGATTTGGAAATTTAACTTGCCAAAAAGGGTTAGATATACAAAATGTATGCTTCAGAATGGACTTTTTCTTATGATGACTATGATTTGCAATGATATTTTTGTGTTTTTTAAAAATTGAACGTGTGTGTTGCTTCGTACATAAAATTGTCTCTCTACGACATGAACAGAGTAGATGCAGAGGTGCAAAAATAGTGCGAATGCACATGAAAATGCCAAACCGAAAAACTCAAGGTAGCAACCAATTGGCAAAAAAATGCACGCGTTGATTTTGCTGAAGTATGTAGGTCAAAATCAAACAGCTTAATAATATTGCGTAATGAACGACCGTCACCTTTACAAGAGACGACAATGCAATAACAAACACGTATCAAAACACGTTCATCAACACTTAATTAATTCCATATCTTGGAAAATTGTGATTTAGTCAATCACGACCACAGATTTCTTTTTCTTTAATAATTTATGTATTTAGGGTACTAAATTTTTTACATAAAATTACGTTTGTAGGCTATTTGCTTTTAAACATTATGAATCAGTAAAATCTACTAGCTCATGAAAATCACTACTTCTTTTACATTAACATTACTGTCGTCAAACTTTGCAATCCAAGATAAAAGTGCCGTTCAAGATGTGATGGATGACTTTGACTACAAGTCTGTCTAGATTGCAGATGGCATACAACCTTCCAAAATCTTTACCATTTTTCCTTCTCATTTTCAAAACTTTTCTTCATGCAAACGCAGTCGACTATTTATCTATTTTTAGATTTGGCAGATTACAGAGAGCAACACAAATAGAAAATTATTTGCATATGCCCGAGTATTTATATTTTGAAGCAAACCAAAATCATTAAACATGTAAAAATGCTATGCGTATTCTTTTTTTCTGTGCGTGAGTAAAATTACACGCAAAATGACCCTTGCAGCACTTAAAACCTGACATTAGCATGCCATACTATTTTATTTACTTTTAAGCATTTTTTTCTGCGCACGAAGAATAATAATAGGTACATAAATAATATACAATATATGTAGATAGGTATATATTATATAATACACTGATATAATTTTTATACCCATAATTTTAAAATGTGCCTTGTTGTGGTTTTTTTATTTCATGAAAGTTGTAATAAAATAACATGTAGATAAATATCAAATAAAAAACTATGACTTAAGCTACAAAATATATACAATTATAATAAACATTACAAAAGTAAATACAAGCAGCACGTGAACCATTATGCAACTTTGTAGGAAAAAATTCACAGAAAAAAAATATTGCAAATATCCTCTCGCTCTCCCACTGACCGGACGGATACATACACTTATGTTCAGACCTCTGTAAGTTAACGCTATAAACATTGTTGCTCTCGGAGTACATAATACTGTACTCGTGCAGCTATTATTACAGTGTTGCTGATTTTTGTACAAGATATTTTTTATCATCGTGTCTGTTAGATACACAAAATTGATAGTTAATATTATCCATCTGTAAATCTATCTTTTTTGTTTGAAAGATTTGCAAAAAATCTATTTGAAGCTATGATGGTGATGCTGCCCTTTCAGCACTCCCAGGCAAATAAAAGGGCACGCCATGTCGAAGAAAAAGAAAAAAAATGCCAAGCCACAAGCTTTATTCAAGTCAAGCCTGAAAAAGTCAGAAGGTTATGATATAACAATTTACGGGGAAGAAAAGTGCAGAGACGTACAAAGGGCAAATACATATATCAGTAACAAGCATGTTTACATGATGAGGACGATGATAATGGTGTTGTCGTTTACAGTTATCACCACCACCACCACAGTCACTCTTGAAGATGCACTGTAAAATATATTACATGTACAAATCATAATAAAAAAAGCTTATTAGTTTTACAAATGAAATAAAAGAATTAAATACTACTGTAAATATGAAATGAGTGTTTAGAATCGTAAAATAAAAAAACTTTTTTTTTAAATCTCAAAAAGGTACTGGCTACATACGGTAAAAAATATAATTCATTGTAGTACTTATGTATGTAGGTATGCATGCACATAAGTTATACCGATGGAGCATGATGATGATCAGGCAGGATCTTTTTTCGTACAGTTTTTTATTCTGTTTTATAATTATAATAATTTTTTTAAGCATGTATCTTCACCTTCTTCATATGATAATGTTGATACGTAATACGTACAATTTACAGACAAGTTAGGATATTCCTTGAAGATGACGTTGTCTCTGTCTGGCCAACCCAGCCATCCGCAACTTCACACTACTGCAATTTGACCGAATGGGCAACCAGTTAAAATCTGATTACATAATAAAATAATAATAATAAATATAAAAATGTAACTTGGAAGAATACAAAAAAGGAATGAGTAGTAGATTTGGTGTAGGATCTACTCAACTTCTCGGCTCAAAGAACAGAGAAGATCATCTACATATTACACTAATCCATTCAATCAATCCAACAAATGACTATTTAGACATTTCACAACAACTCTTGTCTTTTTCTTTCAAGTTGCGTGAACTTGACTTGAGAGTAGTTTGTGGTTGCTACAACGCAACTAGTATAACATATGTACATGCGAGTGAGTAAACATTAAAAAAAATGTACGCATAGTTAATTAATTATTGTTAAGTTCAGGGTTGATAGTTCATGGGAGTTTGTGTCTTGAGCAGCAGAATAGGAGCTTTTAAGAGAGATGCCTTTGTTGGCTTCTGAACAAATTGTGATATAGGTATATATACTATTCTTCTAATATGACCATTTACTACTGACTGAATATAACTTTATGTTTTCTTATTGCTGCTCTGCTGTAACTTGTGACTGTGAACTTGTTGAAAAAGACTTTTAGTAAAACAAGAAACTTTTGCCATTCATTTTCTAGTCGTCCTAGTCATTGTTGTTGCTGCTGCTGTTGTATAATAACAATGATTACTATAATCGTAAAATGGAAGCCTAAGCAAAAATGGCAAATGATGATAGTGTTATCATTATTATTATTATATTTTATTATTACAAATGTAAAATAAAAATATTTTTCATTAAATTACATGATTTTTATTTCATTTCATTTAGTTACATGTTACATGCCTATATTTTGTCTCTCTCTCTGTCTTTATAAGAGTCCCACACAGATGGGGAATGAGAAAAAAAATATTAAAAACTTGTAAAACAACTATGTTTTCTGCCTAGTTGCATCGTCCCTTCTTTTTTGGTCTTCTTCTCTTCGCTTAGGAATATACATTCGTTATTTTATGCGTATATATCATTAAAGGAAAACTGTAAAAAACGTAATAATAATAATGGTAATGCAAATCCGCAACTATACATGCATAATAATTATTATTATTATATATTTTCTTTTTCTCTCCTTTGAATTTGTATTTAGGTATATATAAAAGCTTGTATCCCTTTTTTCTCTGTCTGTCTATCTTTCTGTCATTATCCCTTAGTTTAAAAAATATGAAATAAAATGACAAATGAATTGCATATGTTGTATGTGTACTACATAATAATATCATTGTGTATTTATCTATATGATCATGTTTGATGATGATGATCATGTGAAATGCGCTTATAGATAATATTATGATGTTGAGAGCGTAGGCAGTTGTTGTTGTTGCTGTTTTGTTGTTAAATTAGTTTCTGAACTTGAATAATAAGCTCTGCTCTGCTGTGACAAGAGCTTATGAATAAGTAAGTAGTTGAAAATCTCGAAAAGAGAAACACATCATCAAAGCAAAAATTATTTTGCTGACGTTGCCATTTTTCCATCTTATCTTGTTTGTTTACAAACGAGAGAGATATATAATATATGCCCTCTGTCTGATGAGAGGATGATGATGGTGAACGCTATGAGAGTGCTCCTCCTCAGTAATCACAAGAATCAAGACAATTAGCATCACTTTTCAAAACACACAGATTGGTTATAGGGACTTGAGAGGCAGGTGTGTAGTGTGGTGTGGCCTGTGGCGTGTATGCAATGAGAAAAAAAACTTTTTTAATTTGTACAAAACCTTTAAAGGGTCGATGATGAAGGGATTCCTTTTTTTTGCGACAATCGCGTTCATGATAATGACTTGCAATACATTTGAACGAAAGCCAAGTTAAAAAAGATGTTGATAGAGATGGAACGATGGAAGTTAGGCGTAAAAATTGTAATTCAATCAGTCAAAGAGAGAGAGAGAAGCCAATTTTCTCCCCATTTTAGCTCGTCGCACTTTAAACGGGCCAAATTGGTTGTTTGTAACCAGTCCTGCTAGATTTTTTTTATTTTATTTTTACAAAAAATAATCAATAACAATGATAACTCATTGAATATAGAGTTACAGAGACACAAATATTGGCATTTATTATGGAACCTTTACCAATATTGCTGATGTATACCTATATTGAATATTATACACGTCGTTATGATACAGCAGATAAGTGATGGGGAACATGTCAAATGTCTGTGGTAGTGATCGTAGTAGACTGGCAATTAATCATCGTGACCACCACCACCATCATCACCGGATTCAAATAATTATTATGCATAAGGCGTTATATTATAGTTAGATGTTTAACAATGTTTGCTCAAAAATGGCAATCATCCTACAACAATACAAAACCAAAGACATTGTATTTTGCCAACTTGGCTAATTGTCTTTTTTTCATTTTGCTCCGAGCAAAAATTTTCTATATTTTTTATAAAAAAAAGTGCGAAGAAAAAAGAGAATGTCATGTCTGCCGGCTCATATCAACATTATCACTGCATACTATATGCAAACCACACCGTGTGCCCTTTTTCTTGATTGAAAAATAAATATTATGTACCTATTTTTGTGCATAATATGCAAATACTATTTAATTACTTGTTATTGTGACTAAAACTCGAATCATCATCATTCCCGCATCCCACACAAGACAAACATTCTTGTTCACTTTTACAAAAAAGATTTTTTTTTACAAAAATAACTATAATTACAACTGCCGTGTGAAATCTTAATCAAAAGTTATTTTTTCCTTTTGAACTTGACTTGTGTGTGTAGTTGTGCGTGTAATTATCAGCAATCAACTGCACAACTAATTATTACAACATTGATCAAATTAACAACACAGTTACACATATACTCGCGCTTGCATTATGAATATATCGATATAAAATTATCACTGTATTCTCAAAACTATGGAAGATATATACCTACTAAATAGGTAGGTATAGAACAGCGGAATATATTTTTTTTACAGATATTTATGTATATACATAAAAGGAAACCAATTAAATCTTTCCCTTCATTTTTTATATATAAATCAATTGTAGAAGTAAAAACTGAGAATAGCAAAATGTTAATTTTTTTTATTGCATCCATTGTTCGTGTATTGAATAAATGCAATGATTTTTTTTGTAAATTTTCAAGATGTTACAAAGTAAGTAAATATAATATACATAAAGCACAAAAACCGTTAAGATCAAATAAGCAGATAAAATACATATTATAGCGATACTAGAGACTAGCGATACTGTTTTTCTGTAAATCTCTCATCTATGCTATTTCTATTAAATGGGTTTGTGTATACCTATATGTATATAGGTAGGTACATAATTTTTGCACGTTGTGTTGGCGTTTCGTGCAAAATAATAAAAAAATATTGCTATAACTTTTTTTCGAAAAGGGTGAACCTCTGACCTTCTGAATAACGTTAGTATTTTTTTTTGTTTCTTGATGAGATTACATAATGTTTAGACAGACCAGAGAGTATAGTGATAGTGATATGCTTATACAGCGAGATAAATGATATATTATAGTGAGGATGATGATAATGACTATGGCTGGTTGCGTGAGATGCTACTGATGCACTTTTGGGTGGCATTCTTCTATTCTCCTACTGTTCGGGATGGATTTGGGCTGATGCACAAATTCATTTTATCTGTATCATTCAACAGAAATAAAATAGATACGTAGGTATATATTATATGGTCTATCCCTACATTACCTATTCTCATTTCTGATGAATCAGCAGCAGCAATAGAGGAGCAGCAGCACAGCCCTTTTCGCCATACCACGGCCACCAACACCACACACCAGACACAACAGAGCAAAACCTTACACAATTTACGTAACTCTTTCCATTTTACTGTGTCAGCACTCACCACCACAAACTAATAAATAAATACATAGAACCAATAAATACATCACCTCATCATCATCACCAGTTGAAATGGCAAACCCATAAAACGATACGTAATATGGCTATATGATATCTACTTTATAGCATATAGTATATATATATATATACCTAGTATACCTACATGGATACCTACTTTGTTAAAAGCATTAAAAGAAACAATTAAGTTTTACAGCAAAATTATCTTTGCCTCAAGCAGCACCAGAAATCCAAGTAGCTATCGGCTACCTAATTGCATGCTGTGTACATATTCACGTTTTTTACAACTTCTGCCAGATTACTTTTGTGTGTTGTTGGTTAGGACGATGATGATGATGCAATGCTAATGCAATAAAATAATGATAATTGCCAGTTAACTAGTGTTAGATATTATATCGTTTATAACTACTAGAAAATAATGCCACAAGATATATTTTTTACAAGCACTCCTGTACAACAATAAAAAGCGTAGAGCAGTAATATTAGTATAAATTGATGCGTGTAAATCAAAATGGAAAAATTTACGATCTTAGAAAAATAATTGGTTTATCGACCGACAATGATTTTGGGAGAATGCGTACCCTATCCACATACACACATTAATTCTAAACTTTATAGTAACTAAACAAGTTTGTCGTAATAATTATTATATATCATCATTTATCAGTGGTAATATTTATAATGTTAATGTTGTCCATTAAATATGCATGGTTTCTGCGACTTTACTAATATTTACGGACGTAAGGTGAATTGAGAATTATACTAGATAGTTCGCTGGGTGATGGCAATGTATGTTCATTTTTATTACAGGATGGAAGTGTTTAATTTTAATGAATCAATGCTTATGAAAATATTTGGTACAAAAACTTACGATTGAGCAAGTAGCGGAACGTTAACAAAGATTCCACTTCCAGCCCGGCTATTTTTATTGTTTAAGTCCTCTTGCTCTCCATCTTTATAAAAAAATCGATGTTATCATAAATTATTATTATCCATCATTTCCACATTTATCTTCATACATAAAGTCATAATATCATACCATATTTAATCATATATCAAATTATAGTCAAATGAATTTTGAAATCCTTACCAAAACTATTGCCCAGAAAGTTAAATCCATGGTGGCTAAGACTAATGTCTTTATTTGAATCCTCCCCTCCAGCACCGCCCCCGCTTCCAGACACCATGTCAATCTTCCTCTTCAACTCTTCATCATTGTACTCATCATTCTGCTCGTCTTTGTTCTTCTTCCGCCGTCGACATCGCCGAAATATCGAGTAGCTTGTACTTCTCACGTTAGGATTATTGTGGGGAGGATGGTTACTGGCGTTGCATCCCATGGTTACAGGGAAGAAAAGGACGATGAATGCCGGAGGAGTAGCTGTTGTTGCTTTTACCACTGTAATGGTTACCACTGTGTTTATTCCAACAACAACAACAGTATCGCCAGCTTTCTCCAGTTATTATTATTATTATTATTGCTCCACCACAGTATATTTTATTATACTAGCACACTTTCACTAAAGAGGTTTCTCCATTATTTTTTCAACTTGTCAAATTGACTGTCATATTTTGTCTTTTTTTCCACAAGAAAATACAACTTTAGCTGTTTACATGAAACAAGAAGAAAGCTAGCATGTTCTCCTCAGCCTCAGGCTCTGCTGCTGGACGACCTTTCCCATTTACTTTTCCCAATGTCAATAACTGTTATAATCAACGTCATTACTATTTCATCGCTATACTGCTTTCTATCATTCCACAGAGTATGTCATAATCATAATCATCATCATCATCATCATCATAACCACTATATCATCAACGCCGCCGCCGCCACCACCACCACCATCCAAAAAATAACTTACATTTGTATCCCCAACCCACAAGCAAGTACATTTTGGAGTAGGAGAGAGCCCATCAGCTTTATATATCATTTTTCTTCCCTTGACGCTATTACCCTGTCCATCGCTATTACCCTGTCCATTAAATCCATAATAAACGCAAAAAGCCTTGAAAGCTCACAAGGGAAAATATAAGGCTACTTTTTCACTCTTTTTTATTTTTTTTCTGTTTCTCTCTCTCTCTCTCTCTCTCTCTCTCTCTCTTGTTTTTAAACCATATTATATTCCTTCTTTACTCCATCACCCCACAAGTTGTTGTGTGTTCCCGTTTAGTACACTTTCTCCACTTATATTTAACCCTTGTTGTCAGCCTAAATTTATAAAACTTGCGAGCTTCAGTTTCGACAGCCTCGCTTGTTTTCCTACCACTACCTACATTATACTTATTACGATGTAGGTTATTGCAAAACCATGGCGTGATGATGATATGGGTGATATAAGAATAAAAAAAAAGTTGGAGTGGTACAGAAAAAAAATAATATGTAGTACAATATATTATTATATGGGTGAAAATGGATATGACTCCTTTTAGATTCCCTCTTAACCTCTCTCACTACTCACTACTACTGTTGTAGTACTACTTTTTTTAGTAGCTCTGCTAGCTAGCGATTATTATTACTAAACAGCAGCCAAAAAATCCACCACCATCAAAACCGTCACACAAAATAGACCCAATAATAGGAACACATGAGCACCAGCAGGAGCAGCCGTAATGGTAATAGTAAAGTAGTAGGAACAACAAACAAGCAAACAGAGTCCATGATAACACCAGACGTTTTGCGTCACGTCAAATATCAACATTTTTTATGATCTTTAGTACACGATACATGCACATATACATATGTAGGTACATGCTAAATACATAATAATAATATATGCATCTACTGCTAAGATTTTACTATACTTTTTTTTGGTACAGAAAATAAGAGAAATAATAATAAAAACATACAGACACGAGACGCGCGAGAGGAAAGAGAGAGAGAAAATAAACTAAACTCAAATAGTTTTTCTCTTTTTCTTCTTCTTTATTTTCGTATGAAAAAAATGGTGTGCAACATCACCATCACCACACACACACGACATGATAGATGAAAATGCTGCTGATGATGATGATGGCAAGTATTTTGCAAGGCTGCTCTGCTGCTGGCTCTATAACAGCAGAGATCTCTAGATGATTGCCGTGATGATAACTTACCAGATAAATACATTGTATTTTTATAGAACAAAATGTATTTAAAAAATTACGTTTTCTAGGGTATGTGGACCACTATTTATTTGCTCTTTATATTTCTTTTTCTCCTCCATGGATTTCAGAATGAAATGACGACATGGCATAAAAAATACAAGGGAAAATAATAATAATAAATGGTAAATGGCTATTTTGTCTTATGGGATTTTGGATTTTGGATTTGTGTGTCTGTGTTTTTATGACTTGTTTTGTTGTTTAGCAGCAGTGCCATCAACATCAACCAGAATAGAACGAGGAAAAGCTCCTTCTCTGCTGCTGCAGCTCAGAAAAAGAAGAATGGCATTACTTCCTTATTACAAGGTGTAAATAGTAAAAATGTTTTCGCTAATTTCTCTTTTTTTATAAAAAAACGATAAAATGTGATTTGTGCGCTTTGTCTCTTGACACGCTTTGTTGTTGTGATTGCTGGTGTGATGATGTTGTTATCAAGCAAGGCAATCTTCATGGATAAAAAATTGGGAGTTGTGTGGGATGATCCCAAAGAGGATCTGTAGGATTGAGATTTTAACAGCCATACATAAAAGCTTTAAGAGAAATGTAGAATTTCCGATATCCAAAAAATTGTGGGTTTCTCCCCTCTCTCTCATTTTGGTTAATAATATCCGGTAAATTGGTTTTGATTAAATTTGTGTTTCTGCTGCTGCTGCTGTGATGATGGTGTATTAGTTTCTTGGGTGATGATGGGACAAGTTTCATTTTATTTTAAGAGATGAGAGCAGGATCATGATGATGATCATGTGTGCGTACAAATTATTTATGTAAATTCATTTAATTTGTTGACGTCATACTACATGCTTTTTCGGGGGGGGGGGGGAAAGAGAGGGTAAATTGTACTATAGCTTTAGTGATGATGTAGATGACGGTTCTCGTCGTGTGGTGATGGTGATCCTCTTAACTCATTTCCACTTGGGTTGCTTTTCTCCATCTACCACCACCATCCAATATTATTGCTTGTCAACATGTCATCACCGCCGGAATTATCCGTTGTGGTTTAAGGGTTTTTTGCTCGTTATTTAAGGTTATCCGGGTGTCATATCTTCATCGTCATAATATCCTCCTCAGCAGGACAACATATTATACACAACCTTACCACCACCATTTTACTATCATTATCTTCATCATTCATGCCATTTATTACCCACCAAAAAAAATAGTTTATTACTTATAGGTATACTTCTCCATCTACCACCACCATCCAATATTATTGCTTGTCAACATGTCATCACCGCCGGAATTATCCGTTGTGGTTTAAGGGTTTTTTGCTCGTTGTTTAAGGTTATCCGGGTGTCATATCTTCATCGTCATAATAATATCCTCCTCAGCAGGACAACATATTATACACAACCTTAAACCACCACCATTTTACTATCATTATCTTCATCATTCATGCCATTTATTACCCACCAAAAAAAATAGTTTATTGCTTATAGGTATACTAAGATATATATACATACCACATGCAATATAGCTATACCTATGGTGTTTCTGTTTTTTATATGTATTTTTTTTATTTTATTTTTTCTTGTCGTGCTCCAGACCAATAAAAATTGTCAATATAAACAATAATTTATCATCATCACCATCGCCCTTGCATACTCTACTCTTATTACTTATATACCAATAATAATATCTATAGCTTTTACCATGCTGCTGACCATATTTTTTTTCTACTCCCAAATGTCAACATTATCTACCTAATACACAAATAAGTATTTACAAACCTTGTGTGTGTTGTCGTTACTATATTTTTTTGCGTGACTAGTTATATTAGTTTTCCCTTCTGTCACTATAATAATTTTTTTTATCGAAATTATTCCCAAAAGTATATCAATGCCACACGCCACGATGAGAAGAAGAAGAGTGCAGTGTGGATTGCTCTACATTTATTTTGACCAGGGGGATGACTAATAAAATGAAAGTAAATATATTTCTTTTATCCAATTGTGTGAAGTAGTAACAACAACAACTACACACCTTATTTGAATATTCTATTGAGGCTCTTGATGTTGATCGTGTTGATGATGATGATCAAAGAATGATAGAAGCAGTATTTGTGGCTGAGTAAGAACAACAGCGAGAAAGGGCCAATATCAATAAATTCCAATTGATATTGGCACTGTTCATTGAATTTTGAAGATATAGCAGCAAGACCAACCATGATAGAATCAGAATCAGCCATCAAATGGCCACATAATAATTTATTGAAATAAAATCTCTGCATGTCTTTTTTTCCCATCCCATCGCACAAAAAAATACAAATAGTCACTAGTCACTATATTATAGTTTACCCCCTATATTTAAAGTACAACAACACATATCAACCATCACTACCACCACTGTTTTTTTTTATTATCCATCTCATTTAAAATTGAATTCAATGGAGGATTATTGAGAGGCTTTAGCACATTTTCTTTCCATTTTGCTCTTTAACCCTTTTCATTTATTTGCTTTTTGTCGATTGAAGTGT
>JAITYZ010000532.1:0-15302 GCA_027744595.1 Paronellides praefectus | reverse complement strand
GATGCAATTTGTCTCCTCCGATGCAACATAATGTGAATCTTCACAGAAGGATATGGTGAGTGGACCACTCAGAGTTTGGTACTTTGTTTTTGCGACACATTTTACTTTTGAAATTATTTGACAAAGTAACTAATGCTTCTGAAATATATCTTGTATTTTGCTTGTAGAAAACGGTGACATTAGACGAAATTTTTTGCCTGGACTGAACCTTATTTCTTATTTAGTATAATAAATCATTGCAAAATGAGAATGCATTCGTATGGAAAATTCAGTCCCAACCTTATTATAGGAGCCCTCCTAGTCTTCTCAGTAATAGTGTTGTATAACTATTGGAGCATATCTGCTTTGAATCATGATCTTACACTCAAAATTCATTCACTGGAACAGCAAATAATATCTATGTAAGCAAATAACATGTTTCTACTATTTTCTAACCAAACCATAATGATAAAGTCTAATAATACAAACAAACAAAAATTGCATATTATAACTTTATGCCACAATAATATTTTGCTCTTAAAGATCAAAAACAAATGACGCTCTTCAGTCGAATCTCGTAAAGGTCGAGGAGATCAGGGAAAAGGTGGAGGTGAATTTGCAAAAGGAGCAAATAAGTGAGCAACAAGCTAAAGAAGAGGTTTCTCAAAAAGAGTCTACCATCAAGTCATTAAGAAATGATCTGGAGAATGCCAGGCAAGAAGCGGTTAATTGTAAAGATGAACATGTAAGTATTTACGGATAAGTTATACTAAAGTATCATGATCATAATGATCCAAAAACAAGTACACATATCAAGTAATATTTTTTTTAATTGTATTTCAGAACGCAGCAAATTCCAAACTGGACAAGCGTGATCAAGATATTACAAAGTTGAAAGAGAAAGTTGTTTCCCTTCAAGCACAAATTGTGGAAAAAGACAACAGAATTGGAAGAATTGAAAAGGAGCTTGAAGGCAGCAAAAAACAGTTGGCAAAAGCATCATCCACAGCAAAATCAACATCATCAGTAAAACCTGCAAATGGAAATGGGCCTGTTGATAAGCCTGGTACAATGGACGAGCAGCCTGTTTTACTCATTGAC
This sequence comes from Paronellides praefectus, assembly GCA_027744595.1. Classification (NCBI taxonomy): domain Eukaryota; kingdom Metazoa; phylum Arthropoda; class Collembola; order Entomobryomorpha; family Paronellidae; genus Paronellides; species Paronellides praefectus. Next base: position 14,222 of record JAITYZ010000532.1, on the reverse strand, counting down.
CCCGCAGGTAAGCTAGTATAAGCACTCTGGTATTTCTTTAAATCATAAATAAATATTTAGCCCCGCCATAAATCCACTGATTGCTTCAAAAAAACCATATCCACAGCTCCATATCCTAATGGATGGATGAATGTTGGATATGTTTCCCAACGAAAAAAACCGACAGTTAAAATNATGAATGTTGGATATGTTTCCCAACGAAAAAAACCGACAGTTAAAATCACTGTTGACTCTGATACAGGCATTCGACGTGATGGTCTTGGTTCTCCGTTGATTTTCGATCCCTCTGATATGCCAAGGAAAAAGGCACGATTTTCAGTGGTGGATCCTCCAAAAAATTGAATTTTTCCATCAAATTTGACATATCTTTTGTGTGTTCATTACCTGACTCACGTATTTTCAGTATATCTGTGATCTTTTTAAATGTAAATATTCTTGTTTTTTAAGAAACTAACTTCCACGAAATATTCATTGCTCAGTACGTAGATTTGTTTTTGTGTATTTGGTTTAGAGTCATGAGATAATATTATAGCCTGTGTACTCATCGTGCCTTTAAAATCGAAATTTTTGGGGAGAGTATTGAGTACTATTATGTGAAAACCAGCGAAAGCTTGTGCAACACAAAATTATGTATTTTAAATATTTACAAATGAGAAATAAAGTCTTGAACTTGGAGACATTTTAACTTATTAGTGTTGGCGTAATAATAATTTTAAATTATTAATTTAGTAAAGCATAATACAATAGGGTTAAATAAATGGTCGCACTAATTCTTGTTAATTTTTGTGACACGTGGGAAGATGTAAAACTAAATATTTAATGTCTTAACACAGAAAAGGAAATGAAGCCACCTGAAGTTGTTGCGTCTCCACCGGGAGTATCTTCCGATAGGCTTCCAAAGCCAAACGAAATTCCTTCTAATAATGGAGGTTCTGGGGAAGTTGGTGTTGGGGTTTTGCCCATTCCTGGACAGCCACAGCAACCCATGTTACCTCAACAAGGAAATTTAGACGCACAGGAAGATGATGGTGATAGACCACTGAAAGACGAACTTATACAACAAGACGACCAGTCTCCGGATGGCGACTTGCCACACAAGGAAAAGGATAATGTCCAAGGAGTTGTTCCAGTACCCATTTTATTAAAAAATCAGATTAACCCTCGAAATAATGCAGGAGGAAGTGGTCAACAGGAGGAAAGGGAAGCAGCTCATCTGAGAGTTCCCCAAGAGTTCGATGCGAACAATAATCTTTAAATCTCCTCTGATTTTAGAGTTAGAGTAGTTTTTAAAAAACACCAATCTATCATCTTAATGATTTTGATACATTGATACTTAACGCAGTGTTGTGAGTAACTGTGTGATTTGATACACATTTTTAGGTGCAATTTTTAAACCTAGCCACAATTTATATATGTAGTGAGCAATTCAGTGTTTCAGCACAAAACTTAATTATTTGTGATTACTTGTACGTGTTGTAGAGTTTATAGTTTTACAAACCTTTTGTTGCCAAATAAGTACTCAATATATTGTTAATTATAATAATATACAGTAATAAAAACGTTATATTTAGTGTGAATTACAAACTTTTTTTTAAATTTACATTTTTGTTGTATTCCAGTGGAATAATTCCACATCGACTTTACTTTAGTTCAAGCTACAAATTTTCATATCCTTGGATCGCTGAGCATATTTTGATTTGGAATCATGAACTTGATCTTTCTATTAACAGTGTAATTTTTATTACTCTGCGCCATTGTAAAACCTATCTAATACTAATATACAGACATACAGAATTGCAATATTTTAATTTGTGGTTGATGTACTCGTTGTCAGTACTGTACCGAGAAAGTTCATTCATTCATTCATTTTTGTCGGAGAAAGGAAATGGTAGGCGATGTGATATCACATGCAACGCAACCCAACTTTTATGGGAATGGATTGACCTCCTGTACGTGATTACTCCCTGATTTCAAGGTTTTAAACCTTAGTTTTATGTTAAATGCTTATCTACCTTTGCTATTTTGAGCCGTTAATTGCTCAAGATTAAATTTCTATTTATTTACATAACATATAAGACGACTAGCGTGTAATGTGGATGTGTGATTCTTAGACAAAACAAACGGGTAATTTGACATGGCTGAATGACTGGTTCGCGTTCACATGTTAGCAATTACATTTATGCCTACTGTCATTAATAAAAAAACCGGTACTTTTGCTTGCTGCTTTTATTATAACTTTGTTGTCTGTATGTTTAATGTCATTAGTAGCTATCATATGAGCCAACACGTAACCCTTTATTATTACTACCCGACAACTTTATACGGAAGCACGTAATTGCAAATGATCCGGTAGAAATAATCATACTGCACAATATTGTGCATTTCATTCAGACAAACTCGAAGCTTCATGCAAGCTTTTAGCCTTTTTACTACATGAAATGATGATCTGATGAAATGATAATGATAACGCTGAGAGAAAAATAAATATTATAAACTTGCATGTTGAACTAATGTAAAGCAGTAACTGTATAATGGCAGGTAAAGTGCGTACGGGTCGGGTGGGAGATGGACGAGTCAGCTATAAAGTAATACGTACATCATCTATTAAATTATCATGGTTAAATAGTACAGAATAAATAATGTAATATTCCGTATTACACTACCAACAAGTGTCATTATTCCGATTGCAAGTTCACATTTTTTGCATACACGCTAAATAATTCACGTTCATTCAATTCAATCACAACACAATTTATTTACCAATGTAAACTTTACTTTAACAATAGTGGAAATTCAAGGAAAGAAACCGAAAATTACGTCTCCATTCTGTTAGAATGCACTTCAAGAAATCACGCATAAAGCGTGTGAGACTATTAAAACGTAGTTTATGAATGTATGTGTATCTATCACCACCCATCAGTTTTAAAATGCAAAACGCAAATTCAAGTCAGAGAGCTATATCGAGACCATTAGCTAGAAAACATAAAAGTTCAAGTCCAAATTGACTTGAGGTTTTCACAAAAGATATACCTATACTATTTAAATAGGATCATTTTCACCAACCACAAACATTTTTTTATTATTGTACTTTTTACAATTAATTAAATTCTCAGCATATACGTCTACATTGTCCGCTGTAAATAATGTAGACAATAAACATCTTTCCCCTTAAAACCCCAACACAACAAAGGGAAAAGTCACCAAATTATCTTACGTATAGTCATCATCATCATCATAATCATTGTTGTGGATCACACTTATCATCATTTATTATCTCGGAATTTCATTTTTATCACGAACACAAATCTCAGGATATACATGCAAAAAAGACAAGAAACGCAAATTAACTAGCGCGGATGGTCTATCATGCTGCTGCTGGCTGATGAAATGAATGCAGTTTTCAAGCTTAAAAGGGTAAAAGTAGGAACAGGAATTTTAGTTAGTTTTCCCATCAAAAGTGGTAGTGAGGAAAGGAAAGACTTTAAAAAATTCACACAGACAAGAATATATACCTGCTTACCTCACTAATATGCAAGTAAAGTAAACTTTTTATATTCAATGTGTGTGTGTGTGTGTGAAAACGTTTATTTCATCCGCCCACACCACCTTCGTCATCCCATCATCATCCATGCAACTTTTTTTTGTAGATTGCTATTGCAGAGACATGATATGACTTTAAATATTTAAAAAGTTCAGAACTTGTTTATCATCATTATTTTTTTATAAAAAAATATATACTATGTATACTAAAATAATAATAATTGAATACCTCAATACCTGTGAATAAAAATAAAAATGGGGAACGGGGAAAATTGTGTGGGTCATTGTTCACGTTATATTTCTTTGCTTTCTACCACCACCAGCACTGCATTGTTGAATGTCTGATGAAATTTATTAAATATACCTTCGTTAATAAGTTTACGTGATATTTAATATTGCAAAGTTTTTGGCTTACATTTGAAAGGCTAATGTAAATAAAACACACAAATCATAATTAAAAATTTGTGAAATTTCATTCAAGATTTAGACGCAGTTTAATTTCGGGATACTTACTATTACGATTGATACGTTTTAATATGACTTTGACTTTGCTTTCATGCCCTTATTCTTCTTTTGAATTCAATGAAAAATATAATTGAATACCTCAATACCTGTGAATAAAAATAAAAATGGGGAACGGGGAAAATTGTGTGGGTCATTGTTCACGTTATTTCTTTGCTTTCTACCTCCACCAGCACTGCATTGTTCAATGTCTGATGAAGTTTATTAAATCTACCTTACTTGACTGTAAGTTTACGTGATATTTAATATTGCAAAGTTTTTGGCTTACATTTGAAAGGCTAAATGTAAATAAAACACACAAGTCATAATTAAAAATTTGTGAAATTTCATTCAAGATTTAGACGCAGTTTAATTTCGGGATACTTACTATTACGATTGATACGTTTTAATATGACTTTGCTTTCATGCCCTTATTCTTCTTTTGAATTCAATGAAAAATAATATTTCACCACACTAGTTTTAAGAAACGCACTTTTTTATTGGATCATTTTCATTTAAAATATCCGTTTTCCGGTGTCGATGAATTAAAGTTTCTGCGCTGCTGTGCCGTATTTGTTTATCTCATTGAATATACCTACAACCTACCTATATTTATACCAGGTATTCATGTTTTATGCATAAACAAAGCAATCGCGCTTCTTGAAAGCTAACCTTGTACTGTGGTAGATAATGTGATAGCGATGAAGATGATATGATTATTATGGTAAACTCTTTTTTTATTTCCATTCCGGTGCCCAAAGACAAAAATTAGTTCACAAAAACATTTATAATTCATGCCCACCTCGAAGTAGCTACGTGGGGTTGAGGTAAATGTGAAGTCTGATAGAAATCATTTGATTTCCTTTTACCAATTTTCTATCTATGGATAAATCTAGAAAACTCCTGTTATGCGTCGTTGTCTACAAAACTGAAAAATAACTGATTTATGTTGTAAGTTAAAAGTTAACATTATTATGTTAATTTTAAAGCATGGTGCGCTATATTCTGTTGGCATTGATTTTTTTTTCTTTCTAACGTGACATGGTTCACGTTTATGAAATGGTATAAATGTGCGCATTGATATGAGCATCTGAAGAAAATCTCATCTAACCATTATTGTGTAAATACGTACGTACATTTATATACGCATGGAATATAATTTTATAGTCAATATTATTAGCATGTATTCCATCGAAGAAAACAAAATTATTGTATGTTTAATATGAGTTGTGTACGTACGTACATTTATATACGCATGGAATATAATTTTATAGTCAATATTATTAGCATGTATTCCATCGAAGAAAACAAAATTATTGTATGTTTAATATGAGATTTTTTTTTGCTCTGAAAACGTCATGTTTATTGTAGTTGCATTCTTGGGAATTGCAACACCTCTCTACTTTACATTTACATGTGAGGAGGGCATATAGGTTGACTGGTAAATGTATTCCTTCCTTGAGAGTGGAATTGCTCAACTCATCGTTATACAAAGAAGATTATGATTGTGATTATCATTTATCCATCCAAATTCAACGAGACCAAATAATGATCGTACCAAAGAAGAATATAAAATATTACAATAATATGAGAAGACCAAGCTGTGTTGTGCGGCGGCAGAGAAGACGGATGTGTAAAAAAAATAGTTCCATCATTCAACAATTTAAATCAAAACGTTATGTGCATGAGAATGTATATTTGTGTGTTTATTCTTTGCATTCTATCTATACCATTTAATATTACAACAGGAGAAAAACTCAACTTCATATTTATATGCGATAATATGTGACGGTGATAGGATGAATGATGCTGACTGATAATATGCTTGAAAGGTGAAAAGGTAACAAAGAGCGACAAAAAAAACAGGAGGAAATGAAGCAGAGAGTCACTTAAACTAGAGTGTGTAGAGAAGTAGTGTGTTTGTGTAGCATCAGCAACAGAAGCTTTAAGGGAAGACGAAAAAAAAGATAATAATAATAAAAAGTGGAGAGAAAAAAGGATTGACGAGAGCAAAGGAAACAGAAAATAAACTCATCCACAAACACAAGAACCACCGGTTAATAATAAGAAAAAGAGTTGGTGCTCTGTTGATGTGTATGTCTATCTTTTGTGTCTGTTTGTGCTCTTTTCATGGGCATTCAATAAGAAGCTTATATCCATTTTTGATATGATTTGATATGATGATGGTATTTAGGTCTTAATATTGTATTTCTTGATAAATATTATGAGTTTGTTAATGTACCTATGATTTATATAACATTCATACATATACATAGATTTATATATGCATGCATTTATATATAAAAAGGTATTACGTGATACATGTCGTGTGTGTTTTGTGTGCTGCATTATAAACTCTCAGTAAAAATCTGATCCAGCTCTCGTCTTGTTCTTGTTCTCCTGCTCTGCTACTTCTCTGACTTTCCTGTGGGAACCCTGACAGTATTAATTGGAGTTTCCGGTGATGAAGGTGGAAAGTAACGTGGGTATAAGAAGCACTGTTCTTCATTGCCACTGGTCATTCGTTCGTTGAGCTTCTTCAAGTTCATTAAGGTCAAAGGAAAACTCTTTTTTTGCGTTTTTACAGGGATTTTTTTTGTAGAAAAGAAAGAAAATTTTGTCTACCAGTTGCATTTCAATATAGAAGGGTTTAGGTTGCACAAGTGGTGTAATTTTCTCTGAGGATTTATTTAAAAAATGTGCGTTGTAACTGAATTTTTTGGGAATTTTTTTTCTAAATGGATTTTGGCATTGTCTGCGAGTCTGCTGAAAAGGACAATTTGAAACTAACATGACATCTCTGGAGAAGAGACGGTGAGCTTAAGCGTCTCAAAAACATCAACCAGAGAATGTCATTCGGGAATCCCCGTGAAAATCACTCACTGAAAATCAACAAAGATCAAGTTTACAACCAACCAGCTTTCATCCCTCTGCAAGGACGGTTTTGGGGCATTATGATACTTGTGTTCCACCCCATCACATTTGCTTTTGAAGAACCAAAATCAACCATTAAACAACCATCTAGCCCTCACCAGCAGCAGAAGGATGAAAAACATTATAAAGTTTTTAAACTGAAGTGGTTTGTTTCTGATTTTAAAATCTTCCAGGTTCGTAAGCATGATTTTATATCGTATATCACTTTCTATGTCATACGCATATATTATTTATGTATATCATTTCATCACTTTGTCATTTGCATTATTCATAAGTTAGCATTTATTGGCTAAGATATTGCAAAAATAAAGATTGTGGATCCCAACCCAATTCGCTTTTTGCTACACGTACTTTAGTTATCATCAGTAAAATATCTCTACATTATAATTACTGTCTTTGCCTTGAATACTTTAGTTTTTTTACCGACAGTTTTACGCAATATTTTAGCGGTTTGTTTTTTGAAGGAAAGAATTTTTTACAAGGCTGCCTCTGCCACACGGTTACATTGCATTGCATCACATTTTCACATTTGCTGTTTTTTGCTCATAATAAGATATCGTTTTGGTGGTTGTGGCCAAATTATTTTTGATGCGTTCTTTCATGATTTATGTCAGTAGAGCTAGACTTGATCGAACAATGAGCACTCCATCGACCATCCTTGTTGCCTAATGAGTTTTTTGATATTGCACCAAATTCCTTTGTATAAACAACGCGAGTTTTTCCTTTACCCAATAATTGTCAATTACAAAGGTTATTTTTTTCATAATACTTCAATCATTAGATTTTGAAGATTTGTGGACTGGTGATTCGGTAGATGATAAAATAATTTACATAAAATATATGTTTGTAGTTTTGTATTGTGTAATTATGTTTCGTGACATATACGATATATAAATGTTTTTATATCTGATTGAAGTTGGCACATCATTACCAATTATAATTTGCAATTGAATTACAATCCCAAATGTAAATGACTATATAAACTGTATACGTGTGGATGAAAGTGGACAAAAGACCATTCAGCGGTAGTTTTTATCCTTTTTATTTCTTCTTTAATTGTCGGCAATAAGATAATATGTCATTTTCTTCGTATTTGTTGGTGCAACTGACAATGCAAAGGTGTAATTTCAAGGGGAGCAGAGTGGGTATAATATGTACATGTGTATGGGACATGCAAGGATGGGAGCAAAGTTTGCTTGTTTAAAAACGGAAGAAGGTCGGATCGAGTAACAGATAAAAAAAGACATCGACTGCTCGTTTAACGAATGAATACATCTTTACAATCAAAGAATACTTTTAGCCACACGTACATATTATATTGTTATTCTACGTGCCAAAAACAAATAAAAAAATCTCAACTCCCTACCACACAACACATTTTTGCAGGTACACAAAAAGATGCATACCACAACCATCATCATCAGCCATCTTAAAATAAAATAAAAAATCTTTTTACCTCTTTTCCTGAGCTCCACATCACCTCCTCCTCCACCACCGGAAACCAGTCGAAGTCTGAGAAAAAAGTCGTTCGTTGTTGTGAGATCGTAGATAGATAGTGTGCAGTAACCTGTTGTTTTCCTGTACGAAATGAGCGTATTTTATTATGTCGTTGTTTCTTTTAACTTTTAAGACAAACCATCTCTCTCACACACATACACACATAAAAGATTCCCATCCTGCTATCCCGTTTCGTGTCTTGCTTCACCCCGTCCGTCATTCAATAATTGAGCTACATACATTCACCCCTTTTTTCCTTTGTACATTGCATTTTTGCTCTCATGTATACCCTTTATGTTGTTGCTCATCATTACATCCTTTTCAGCTTGAGTTGAGCTATCACATACCACCAGCAACAGGTTCATATCCAGCAAAAGAACTTCAAATAATATGATATCCGAAAGCAAGGGCAACATCTGCAGGAAGAGGTGTAGGTGTATTATCATGAATCCTACAAATTCATGCGGAGGGATGCGAATGCGACTAGATCAGACCATGATAGAATGAGAGACGATGGGGGTGGTGGTAATGGTAAATGAACTGTAGTGAATGAGACTTCTCCATCCACCACCACCTATTGAAAATCATTCATGTCTGACGCCTTTTCACGTGTATTCAACATGCAATTAACAGGTACACCTTTATCCGATATTTACAGCAACTGAGAAAACTTGTGTTAAATAACGATAATAGTAGAAAATACCCATAATCTGTCAAAGGAAATCACTAGTGCTAATTATTGCACTAGGGATGTCCAAGAAAATCGAACTGTAGCAAGCATGGGAAAGTGAATACCTACTCAAAGAATTTCACATTTGTACCCTGCAAATAAAACATGCTTGACAGGGAATTACCAAAACGAATCATGAGATGTATGTATGTGTTGAATAAATTAATATTTTATTACCATTATAGCATCAACATTACATGTCGCATAAAAGATTTAAAAAAATATAGTTTCACTTTCTTTGTTCCCTTTCTTTGACCATATCTCGTTCTTCAAGACTTTTTCGCTAGCAAAGATATAAAACTGGTTTAAAAAATGCAATAGCTATATAAAGCTATGTATTTATTTCAACCAACAACGCATAATAAGTAATTACAAAACATAACATCGCATAACGCATGTTAACACAATTCGGTAGTTGGATGGAAATAATAAAAAACTCAACTCCATACCACAAGGCATTACCATTTCCGCACCGTCTGTTGGGATAGTTTGTTTCTCAAGTTTATGAATTAGAGACACAAATGGGCAGATTATTCTTTTCCAGTTCCAGATCTACTACCCCTTAAATAACATGTAAAGCCAAATCAAGCCGTATATTTTCGACAACATAATAATGCGCGTATCTTTATACAATATACGCAGCTTCTTCAAGATTTGTGATGTAGCCAAAGTGTAAGAAAGTATGAAAGTAGCCAGAGTAGAATCCCTCTTTGTTTTCCCTTTGTTATGATCTAAGGTAATATGGTAGCAGCAAGAATGAAGAAGTGTTGAATTGAATTAATGCCATCCCCCTTAAATCCTGGATCTTGCTCCGCTAAAACGGAAATCGACATCTGTTCACCGACACCACCTGATTTTTTTTCCAGAGCATATAATGAATAAATGCATGCATACTAACTAAAAATATCTCATGTGCCCTGTTTTTCTTTCATTCATAAAACGTACACGTAAAACCAAATGCATGGACAAAAAACATTTCCGGAGCGGTCGCCGGGTAGTCTGTTGGATAATTTTTTTTCTTTGTCCTTCCTTTGGCCCACATTAACAATATTAATGAATGCGAGCATCCCCTAGAAATGAATGTAAGAAAAACAAGCGCATCCTCTATTTGACCATTGGAATTCTGGCATTTTATTTTTTATTTGGCAAATAATAGAGATAAACAATGCGCTTTATGATGACCATGTGCATATCGGACAGAGTACCAATCATGGTACTACCAGGGATTAGTTTTCTAACTCGACACTACGTATGACTGACATACATACCTACTTACTTACCATATATGCATTTTAATTTGTCAAACTTCGTTCCGTATTGCAATTTGCAAACTGCAATTATTTGCACGTTAAAATGTATGGTAAAAGAAGATATAAGATGAAACACTTTTTATACGGGTTCAATCCATGCTATTCTACTTCTACTTACAATTTTGTTCAATTCTTCTCTTCATTTAGAACAACAATCCTGCATAATATTTTTAATTTCAGGCAGACAACGCCCAAGATGTTTTCGCATTTTGAAAATATATGGTGAAGCTTTCATATCACTTTCGCTGTGCCGAGGATGTTTTTGCCATTGTCTTCACTCCCGGCCGAACGGCGATCGCGGTGTCAATGACAAGAAAATATTATTGTTAGGTGCAATAGCGCCGAACTACAGAGATGTTGAAGTGTATAAAAACTACCTATATGAGCGGTTTGGGTTACATGATGACATGATGATAATTTGATCGTTTAATATACTGAAAGAAAGTGGAAAGATATATAGCGATATTACATTTCTCTGTTAATTACTGTTTGTCTGTCAGCCGCCAAATTTCTATTATACTAGTTAAGGAGGTGTGTAATTTAATTATCTTATAGTTGGGGCATTTTTATGAATAGGTACATTTGATATCCGACCCGTTACGCTTAAGCGGTTTAAAAAACTGCATATTATATGATTTTAAAAATTGAATACCATCCCAAAGCGACAGTATGAAAGAAAGATTGATTACGAGCACTATTCGTTTCTTGTTGAAAGAATCGGTAATAAATTGCTGTCAATAATAGAATCCCGAGTCCTTATTCAATACGATTAATTTGGTAATAAACTGCTGTCAATAATAGAATCCCGAGTCCTTATTCAATACGATTAATTCAATATTGTTGGGGAGATGTAAAAAATGTCTCGGTGAAAATCTGCTGTTCAATTCAAAATATCCATATTACGTACTGCATAAAAAATCAACAACTTTGTTAAATTAATCCTTCTAACTGCTAGTGCTAGCTGTAGGTTAGGTATAAGCACAATTCTTTGCGACTATAGATATATTTTTTTGTCCTCGTGGACTCGTGGAGTACAAAAGAGGGGAATTAGCATTGACAATGACAAAGTAGTCGTATTTTTTAACTTTCAGTGTCTCTGTCAGCGAACCTTATTAATGTGAGCGAGGTCCGCGGTTGTTGTTGTAAACGTTCAAAAGTTATTATAATGTAAAGAGAGATGTAAGAGATGATGGACCGCTTTTAATTAGTAATATTTAAAAAATGAGTGGGTCCTATTATACAAATTCGACATGCTTAGCTCCATTTCACGGTGTGCTACGAACGAAAATGAAACTCATTTGCGCCTTCAACTTTCATACTTTATGCAGTTGTCAGTTGTACAATATATATATCCTCGATTTCAAAATGATCCTTAAATAGTACCGGCTTTATAATGCATTCAACAAGTAGCCAAAACATACGCCTGCGATGAAGAATCACGTAAAAAAAAGTTTCTTTAACCATAAAGATATTTTTTATGAATTACTTTTGTCGTGCCTTCCTCACGTCCTGTGGTGTGGTGCAATATGTAGTATGATCATGATCACGTTTTAAATCTGAGTAAGCTGTAGCCGGAAACGGTGATTAAATACGTTTACAACCAGTACTGTTCGTTTGCCCTGGGGCATGGCCTGTGACTTTCCTATTTCTTTTTCGGTAAGATGTGATGCGATGAATGAAAAATCGAAGTATGAAAGTGTTGTCACCAAAGTTTATATACATGTGCTGTTTAAAAGGTGCCGATCGATGCTTGTGACTTACAGTCTTCAACCCAATTTGAAGGTACACCCCTTGATTGCTTGTAGTATAAAACAGAATAGTTGTTGAAGACCCTGGCCATTTGCGTAAAGGTGCCATGTTGCGGTACATGTAAGATTTAAAAACAAACTTTGTGTCAATTTTCCTGTGACTTCAAAATGATGACGAAAAGATTTTTGTTGTGGTTATCAATCCAATGTGTTTTATTCATTTTAGTGGTCAGTAATTTTTCAGTGATACACGCTGCAACGTTCTATAATCAAACTTATAACAATGTTTTTGAAAGAGGACTTTCACATCGTGGAAATGATAGGTCGAGTAAAGGATTCCAAATTCCAGAAAGCCATGAGCAAAGAAATTTCAGGAATTCTAAATGTAAGTTTTGCTGTTTATAATCAAATACTATATCAATGGGGCAACGTGAGACAACGTGAAAATTTATTTTTTCACGTTTCAACGAAACATTTGTACACAAAAAGTTTTATAATTTGTACTTTTCTGTTCTAGTATTTCCCCTTTTTACAATAATTAGGTTTTCAAATGAAGTTTGTCGTACAAACAATGAAGAAGCGGGCATTTGCTACACCAGGTAATCATACTATATAAATGTGGAAATTGTGAATCTCTCAATAATTTGAATAAAATAATACAAATTTAACGTTACATTTTAATGGCCATGGCAGGAATCAATGCACTCATTTGGGTGGTTTATCCCAAGGAAGTTGTGCTTCCGGTTTAGGTAAAAGATTGCTCAATATTAAAAGATAATTCAAATCAAAGTAATAAATTCGAATAAATAATGATACGCGAATCTTTCTGCTTTCCAGGAGTATGCTGCCGGTTTGTGTCCACGTGTGGAGCAATCATTTATCAAAACAGCACTTCCTTCCAAAATCCAAACTACCCTTCCAAATACAATCCCAGCGCTGGAAGTGAAGTTTGTCAAGTGCGAATCAAAAAGTCTCTCAATATTTGCCAACTCAAGTTGAATTTTATAGCGTTTGATGTTGAAGCCCCGGCTGGTATTCCATCTGGTACTGGGACGCCAGTTGGAATGAACGATGCTGGAGTGTGCAAGATAGACTCTTTGGCAATCACTTCTTCGGGGGCCACCGTTCCCAATTTGTGTGGAAACATGAATGGACAGCACCGTAATGCACATTTTTATTGTGAATACTTTCAAATAATGATATTTAAACATCATTTCAAATATGAGCTATTACTTTACATCTAGTATACGTGGACTACGGTTCCAGTGATACAATCACGTTAAATCTTTTAATGGGAAATAGCCAAAGGGAAAGAACATGGAATATAGAAATATTAACTATACCTTGTAATTCAGTATCCAGAGGTAATGCGAGAAAAATGCAGATATGTAGTTTGTACAAAATCCATTAGATTTATTTTATATATGACATTATAAATCTATTGCTATTTATTTTCAGCACCGAGCGGGTGTCTCCAGTATTTCACTGGAGTTTCAGGCCAAGTTGAAAGTTTTAATTATCTGGGCGGTGCGCATCTTGCGAATTTGGATTATTCCATTTGCGTGCGTCTCGAGGATGGGATGCGTTTCATTGATGTAAAATCATATCATAATCATAACATTTCACAAATACTTTATGTAGGGCCCATTTTGTGTATCTACACTACTTTACAATTGATTAACTCTTAAATTTCAGTGGACACCTTGCGCATTAAATGCAGTAAGGATTGGGGGAGGAACGGCCACACCTCCAACAGCACCCGCCGCCAATATGCCATGTCCTGCGATGGGCCTCCCAGATTATTTGGTTATACCTCAGGGTATCTCATTTCCGTACGTAGCTGCTAATACACCAGGTAGTATGGGGCCAGTGTCTAATTCTGATAGATTTTGCGATCTTAGCTTCCAACAAACTGGATCATACGTGCGATGTAAGTTTACCTCAATCCTTAATACACTTTGC
>JAITYZ010000531.1:0-10027 GCA_027744595.1 Paronellides praefectus | reverse complement strand
TCCCGCCATTAAGTAATGACATACCTAAAACAAACCAAAAAAATAAATTGAACAAATGCAATGCGCAATGGAACGAATTGCAGAACACATATATGTACATATTTGACGAACCTGTAAAACTAAAAAGAAAACTTTAAGGTATTCTTTTTGATGCTGATTTCCTTGCCAGGCTTCGACCAGTAAACTTGCTTGTTGAAGTAGAGGATGAACTTCTTGAAACCGTTTAGCAATCAAAAGTAACTACAAAAAACAATGCACAATAACATTTTATAGCTGCGTTGTTTTAATACACAGTGTAGACATTTTTACATTATATACGAACACGTTATATCTTACGAACTTATTATATTTCTTACCATTCCTTTACTGAGAAGAAACAATACCCTTGTGTAATGTGCCATGGAGTATTCCGCATAATCTACGCCAAATCCCAGTAAACTACAGGCAGACTGATAATCCTTTTCGGATGCATGGATTTGCTATAAAAAAATATTATTTTTTTATTTGGCCTGGACAAAAAATCTCACGCCCAACCACACCAGTCAACCAAGGTTTTAATTTAATAGTCATCAAAATTAACTTACAGATAGTTGAAATATTAGTCTACAATGCCAATAGCAGCTTGCGTTGGATAACTCTATAGCTTTTCTGAGAAGTGGTTTCGAGAGGCTGGATTGACTTTGTTGCTCATATAATGTAGCTAATGTACTGGCCACTTCGAATTTGACTTCATCAAAATTGTTGATAGTTTGGGAAGAGTGCCACTGTTGAAAATAAAATTTGCATGTACAAACAAACATAATACTTTTGCAGCCATTGATAAAGGAAACAGGCAACTTGTTTTTTTTAAACTTACTTGTTGGAAGCGACTATGTTATCCATAATTCTGCCAATTCAAACGAATTTACTGCTTGAATATAGTGCGATATTGCAAAATAAATGCCCTAAGAAGCAGCAATTCTCAAACTTGTTTTCCTACAGTAGTTGCTCGCCAGTAACTAGCAATTGAAATCATTTTCACATTTCCTTTAACATTGATTAACTCACAAAAACAACAATTTCAATAATTCCTTATGCCAATGTCAATTTAGTGCTTATCTTCTGTTTATCTTTTTTTCCAAAAAACAATCACAACAGACGAAACTTTTTAACTTTTCACAAAGCCTAAACATTTCTCGCTCTAATACCAAAAGGTGTTGAACAATCATCTTCCGCTAAATAATTCCCATTTAATTTTTTGTTATGTTGGATGGCGTTGAAATATTAAATATTAAGATAGTAATTTTTTATGACTATTGAAATTGGAGTAAAATGTCAATTTTTTGTCACAATCACAATATTATAGAAAAAACAATATGATTTTAAAGATTGCGGGGTTGAAATGTTTTGAATATCACGATTATATCTTCCTGTCAAGTAGTTGAGGCGTAGAAATCTTGATGTCTCTGGGCATTGGCATTTTTAGCTTCCTTTTCTATGCGTACCTAGTTTATTTATGAACCAAAACCTATGCACATAAAATACATAACGTGTATAAGGCGTAAAAAATTTATGTGCAAGTGTAACAATTTGAAGAATGAATCTTTTATACACACATAAATGTTGTACAGGTAGCGTAGATTGGATTGTGCAGCGTGTAAAATACTATGGATGGACTCCATATTATGGAGGTAGATAGGTATGCTTGTTTTCTATATACCTATGTATGTACCACATTTTAAAAGAATGCTCATTAGAGGCGATATTGTGCGTAAATTTGTTCATAATGCTTTCACTCAAAAATACTTGCTCATTCATCGCTAAAACCAGTTCCATATTATGTAATTTGATTAGCAATTTTTTGCAATGATTTATTAACATTGGGGGACTATATTGGTGTGAGTGTTAACGACACAATAATGTGAAAGGTCAAGGAAAGAATGAAGCTAGTTGACTCCGCAGTTGGACATCATGGGCTGATCAAGAACTTGGATATTATTTTGAAATATGAATGATGAAAAATGCGCATTGTTCATTAATTGTTATAATAGAGTAAGACCAGTTATTCCAGTTAAGATGAGCAATACTTGCCACAAGTAAAAATTCAATCTAAATCACTATTTTATGTAAATTGATGTAAACTGTGAAATGAACATTTAAACGATAATATAAATATTTGTGTTTTTAAAAATTACATGCTTCATAATTTCATGGTACTAGAACCAGAATTCGGGCGAGTCATTTGCACAACTGTGATCCGGAAATAAAATATGTAGGAAGATGAGGAAATGATATAATATTGTTTACGTTGTAGTCGTGGTCAAGTTGGATTTTTTATGAATTTTTTTGTTTTAGTTTTGAGTTTTTATTTCCCGATCAATTAAACAAGATGATGTAGGTGATGGATGCATTTAGAGGACATAATTTTGATAAAATAATAAAATGTTTTCTTACAATATAGTCATCAATTTCAATCATACATAAGATGTACATTACAACAAAAAATGCATACACCTAAAATTATTTCTTTGTTAGTTTGATTATGCCACTTTGCATAGAGAATGCTTTCTTGAATGCACTCTTGTTTATGGAACAGTTTTAATTAATTGAAATCACTGAACAAGTCAAAATTTTCTTTTGCCATGTTTCGAATCGAGAACTGGCTTTTGTCTTTATTACTGACTTGTATATTGTTTACGGTTAATTGATTCCAAATTGAAAAACACAGGTTTGTGATTTCATTAAATTCATTATTTTTTTAGATTTTTTAGGACAAATTCACCGTGTAAAATTAGGGTAGAGTATACCTTTTTTAAATGCTTCAATTTTGAACATGAACGTATACATGTTTGTAGATAAGTAAGTAATAATTAAATACGTTTTTTTATTACATAGTGCATTCAAGAACAAGGAAAATCTAATCTACATTATGAAATGAAATGTTCATCATTTAATCATAAAAATTAAACAACGCATGGGTATATAATGGTTCCTAAACTTCTTACAGAAATTCAAAAAAAAGTGCATAAATACATTGCGATCAGGTTGATGATATCTTTCGTATAACAAGTACAGTAAAAAATGTTCTAATATGTAATATGTAAAAAATATTGTTGTCTATCCGACAATGAACCTATAGTAAGCCTTCTACACAGAGTTTGTGTAAGCTAACCAATACAATGCATGTTAAATTGTGAAGAAGTTCATGTTATTGCTTGAGGGAGGGGGAGTCAATATCTGCCCATTAACTATTAAAAGTACAAAACTCAATCTAAATCTATAAGGACATGGCAAAAGAAGAGTTGCACGAATTCTCACAGTCAGTCACCACACAATTCTCAATTGTAGCAAGAGGACTCTCACACTCACCACCGCCACACCGCATCACAACTAATATTTACCACCACCACAGCATAAAAAATGAAACGAAGCAAGCGTCATCACTGGTAATCATCATCATCTTCCTCATGATATTATGAAGCATGCGATGTAACAGAAAATTCAAGCAAAAAGGGTAAAATATATATATTATATGGTATAAATAATATAAGCAACTCGCTGACTGATCTGAAATTGAAAAGTTCCTCCTGTCCGCTCATCTCCTCATTTTATGTAAGTATCATTGTCTTTTCCCTGCTTTTGTAGGTGCTGTAGAAAAAATGTACGATGATAATTATTATGGAGCTCCTGTATACGCAATACGCAGACACACATATGTACACATGGACATTCATCCTACTACTTGTTTGCTAAATCCATGAAAAAATGTTCAGGTCAAGTTCGATCTACGGAAGTTGCGAAAGTGACTAACTATGATAAATACTAAATCAATGGATGATCTTAAGTTGTTGCACGAAATAGGGCTTCGTATAAAGTAAAGTAAAAAAATCCATAACAAAATGGTTTGGTTCGAGAAGAAGGAATTATATGTTGTATGTGCTGGAGAAAGTTACATTATATCAAGGGGGAAAAGCAGCATAAGCAAAATGAGCAATTTCTATATGATGGCCTGACCCAGGCCGCTTTGGTGTTTTGCAGATACGTGTGCAAGATCAGATATTCGCGGTGCATACAATACAGACATCAGACGGACAAGAAAAAATCAATGATTAGCTGAAAAGTTTCGCTACTTAATTAATGACACCAACTCTTGGAAAACGGGAACAAGTAGC
Source organism: Paronellides praefectus (assembly GCA_027744595.1). Lineage (NCBI taxonomy): Eukaryota > Metazoa > Arthropoda > Collembola > Entomobryomorpha > Paronellidae > Paronellides > Paronellides praefectus. The sequence goes on along the minus strand of JAITYZ010000531.1, from coordinate 5,876 downwards.
CAACGTTAATCAGTAATTAATGAGACATCCATGTGAATAATGCTAAACAACCAACCACTGCACTAATATCTCATTTTTGTACACTACATTTTGCTTTTGTAACATGCAATAATTATGAATGTTCTTTTCCTTTCCTTTTTGTATTTTTATCTCTTTTCGATTTTGATTGAGATTTACGTGACGTGTAAAAATGTTGGATCTCATTGAATATTGTTCTTGATTGAATATTTTTTTGTTCTTTTTTTGTGAGAAGCAATAACATTCGTTATTGGTCAACTTGAGAAGTTTATGTTGTACGAGGAAAAAAGGATGACGAGACGTGATTTTTTTGTATGCACTCAATTTTACTTACTGATACTTTTGACTTTATAGACATGAATACATAAATGACTGCCAAAATTCAATGTTCTCATTCTCTCATTAACCCTTTAAATAAGACATACACCACTAAGCTTTGCTTTTCAACTCTTTAGCGTAAAAATTCAAGCATTCATCTGTATTTTCTGTATATTGATATTATATTTAATACTATATAAAATATTACTTTTATGTCGATTTTGGTAAAGGTAAACACATAAAAGAGCTTTTTCATGATAGTGTTGCAAGAATCATTCACTTGCCGCATATTAAGTATTTTCTCATCAACTAATATTTATTACCTAAAGCGATCATCATCATCATCACATCACCACTATAACTTCAGCAGACGAGCACCACAAAACCCCAAATGCAGCTAAAAAGTATAGGTTACCCTCTTACGTGTTGTTACATACATGACATGAGTAAAACACAAGAAGACATTTTACTAAAATGTATTATGTACGAGGAAAGACAACAGCGGCACAACTACCACCACCACCACCAGCCAAGTCGAAGCAGTAGAGGATCTCCACCTCCCCGGTTTCTATTCAATACACACTCACATAAGTGCACAATAATATAACACTAACTTGCGGGTCATGATATTATATAATACATATATATTCATTTACAATTCTACATATTATATATGTATATATGTATATGTAATACAATAATACTCACACCGACACACACTCACATCTCGTGAAATGGAAATACGGAGATACTAGCTACACAAACACAATCAGCGTTAAGAAACGAAGGAAGGGTGCTCCCATGTTTCCGCAAAATTTCCCAAGTACATGGCCATTCGTTCTCTGACTTGTGCCTACGTAACATCACTTGTGTGAGCCAAACAAAACTTTATTATATGGATATAATCCCTGCTTTTTTGTTGAATTTTACTACAGAAAAGGCAACCGAATAGAAGGCTTGCTTGGCTTTTGGGACCCTCTTGCAAGCACACGCGATCTGATCATACAATGAAATATAATAGTCCGTAAACCAAGAATCGTGCATAATATATACAATATATCCTACAAGACTTGCTCCATTCTTGCTGTATCTATATTATATTCCCTGACACTTGGCGAGCTAACAACCTTTTGTTTGAAAACTCAGCTTGTCCAGACTTCTGGGTCAACTTTGGCTAACAACTGCATCCTCCTCTCTATATATATACCAAATTGGTATTACCAATACCAACACCAACCGAGCTTATAACACCCTGCCACCACTCGGCGTAGTGTGTTGTGTCAGTAAAGGAGTGTGTGTGTAAGTAAGTATTTGGAAGAGCGTACTCCAACAACGCCAGCATCATCATTATTTACTGCATTCTATTCTCTTCTTCCCGTTGATATACATATATACCTATCCCAGAGAAAAGTATATGTATAAAATGCTCTTATAACAATACTCACTCGCACACTACTCACGGATAGTTTTAGCTGAGGCTGTAAAAGTGCATATAAAACAACTTGCACTTTTGCCAATGCCAAAGACCTGAAACTACATTACATTACACATATATCCCAGTCTGACGCACTTTTTTCGTAAAGGACGGACGGACGAATAAACTAGATTTTTGTTGAGTACATATAAAGAAGTTAAATGTTTACGTCTGTCTGTGTGTCTGCTACTTTACTCAACTTGTGAGTGTGTGTGTGTTTGCGTAGTTAGCAAAATGCAGTTTTGTGCATACAAATGTGTGTGTTGTTGTACTCTTCCTTCTTTATACCTATTCATGTAACTTGTTCGTAAAAAACGCACATTGAATAATATTATGATTAGTCTTATGCACTTGTGTGCAGTGCACCATATATAGCACCAGCAGCACTTCAACTGACTGAATGAAAGTTGGATTTTTCCTGCCTGAGAAGAACAGCATATAATATAAAGCTTCAATACTCGTTTTTTAGCATGCTTGTCTGAGGAAGTCAGTATAGTAGTGACAGTTGGCTCATGGTGGTTGCAAGAAAAGTTGTAGTAGTGCCTGTGCCGTGTTTGTGTGTCTGCAAACAAGAGATGCAAAAGTTTGGAAGTGCTTCGTTGTAGTAATAGTAGTAGTAGTACAACTGCTTAAACACTGACTGACTGGTGCAGAATGGTTTATGTAACCTGTTTAGTAACGAAACCATTGACGGTGTTATGTTTATTTGCTGAATGAGTGAGTGAAGTGCATCGGTGCAAGGATCATCGAGGTGCATCTTCCCTTTCAATCAACAAACTGCATCCATTTCCCCATTTGTATTCTTTCACTGAAAGCAAATCAGTGTTCTCTCACAAGAATTTGTAAAAAAATTAAGAAAAAAAATGAGATCGCTTGGAAAGTGATCATTTCACCGACACCGACATCATNTATAACGTGACATGGTGATCCTATGGATTTCAAATTAAACACCTTTTACCAGAATTTGTTGGCATTACACTACAGAGACAGGAAATTTAATTGTGCGATGATGATCATTATGTGTGTTTTGAAAAGTTTATAGTTTACCACTTTTGTGTCTGTGCGTGTATACATGTATGTGTTTGTGACGGATGATGATGATGATGATCGTGGTCGAATAACGGGATCAGTAATTATGTGGATGTGCACAGAAGAGTGACGGTAAAATTGCGATGTACGCTTTATAGGGATGGGGCTTATTTTCTGAAGAAATAAATATTCGTTTCATCATCATGCCAAACCAAGCCACACTACTGCATTGTGCATTAATATTATAGTAGAGCCCATTGTAACAATGGCTGGTTCACACGGTTTACTAATACGTAGCAGCAAGTAAAAGAAGATCGATGCACTTTGTCATACAAAATGAAAAAGTTATGATCAAGTTTGCCGGTTTTGCTGACATGCCTGTTGTGTGTGTGTAGCAGAAGCTAGCTCGTTTAAGTTATTATATAGCATCCGCCATGGAAAATATTTTTTGTATGTTATTCTAATCACAAACTCAACACAAAAGTACAATATATAAAAAGAAAGCTTTAATTGTTGGACTTTTTTACTGCCTCGTGGAGCTCATTCCCTGTTGAAGTACGTAAGTATTTTTTAAATCAAACTTTAGTATGTAATGCATTTTTAAATTAAAAATTAAACGATCATATAGCAGTAACGCATATATAAAAAAGTACTCAAACTAGCAGAGGTCTAAATTAGATGTGCTGACAAAATGCATGGCAGCAGATGTCAGCAATTTTGTGTATATTTTTACTTCCTTTTCATGAGCATTTTCTCTCTAAACAAGCATAATACTTTACTCTACATCTTTGATCGTTATAAAAGCAAAGTTGTTCACTGACTCCTTGCTTTTCTACCTCATCTTGTGTAAAAAAATGTTTACACTTTTATCAGAAAAAAAAATTAAATGATTTACAAAGTGTAAAATTTGGAGCTTCATTGAAAATGTACATAATGTATAGGTATACGCCTAAACAATGTCAAGCTGGTGTTTGGCAATGACATGGAATGGAATATGTTGCGTATTAAACATTATATCTCAAACCTTTCGCTTAAAATTTTTGTGAAAAGCAAGTTTGTTACGATTTTATTTGTCGGTAAATTTCAACTCGTGTGATGTTTTTTTCTCGATCAACGTACATAATATGTATATTATACCGCTTATTACTAAAAGTCTGCATGATACACCGTCATCGTCTTTGTCAGAGTAATTTTTGGGTTTCAGCCAGAAAAAATTAAAACACTCCGCTTGCTCTGATTTTCAAGTCTATAATAAATAACTATTTTGATTCTGTCTACAAAATAGTGTAAGTTTGTGAGAAGCTTGCTTTCATATTTATTATAATCACGCCATATGATCATGTTATAATATAGCGCACAATAAAAAGGGATTACTCGACCAGATATTTTCGGGGCTAATTACTAATTATTATTACCGTAATAATATGCCGTTTATGCTACTAAATTATAAAAATGTCGACTATGGAATAATTACAAACAAGTTGACAATTTGTTTTATTGCAGTAACGCTAGGTGCATTGTCGATTTTAATTTTTTTAAACCTTTTTTATCATTCTTTCCTTTTCGTTACGTTTGGAAATACCCGTAGAGCAAACGACATGCTTTTTAGCACAAAGTGACATGAAAATCTCTATAACACACGATAAAACTAACAGAGCAAATTAATGTGTATTATATTGTGTGTGTGTGTGTGTGTGTGTATTTATGCATCATGATGATGTCAAGTATGTATGTTGATATAAACCTCTTTCTGTAAGGAAATTACCAGAAACAAATATATTTTATGTTGGTTGTGTTTGTTTGTCGTGTCATGCGTGTAAGCTGTAAGCTAAACCTAATTTCAATTTGACTTCCATAAATCTGATCAATAAGCATAATAATACGTGTCCATCCATCACACATTTATTATCGTACAATAATCAATATTAGTTTTCACATTGCGCAGCGTAATTGATCCTACTCACTACTACCTCTCCGTATTATGCTGCTGCTTTTTCTTGCCTCTGTGTCACAATATAAATGCTTCTCCTGCCAAACCAACCGACCAACCACTACCGCTACTGTTGCATTGCATACAATGCCATCATCATATAATGTGCCCAAGGAAAAAATCAATACCGACGATTTGATATCCTTGTGCTTGTAATGAGAGCGCTTGCTTTTGCTTACAAAACATATATAAAAAGTGAAGAAATTAGTTCATCTACATACTTACATGTCTTCTTCGTGAGAGTAACATCTCCAATTTTTTTTGGCACTTGAGCAAACTACTTCACTCATCAACGCTCCCTACATGTCACCAACAACATGGCGATCGCCATCATCAACATCATCATCACGATTCATGATCATTACTTTTTACTTTACTTTTACGCGTTTTCTGTGTTATGTGTAGGGATGCATTACATTGCAAGAACAACTAACAACACGGCCACGATAAAGACAGGCAAGAAGCGAAGCAAAAGAGTTCTCCGCAAGAAGGAGCTAAATCGTAATAATAATAATAATAATGTTCCTTCTGATAAACAGGAATAGGTAGCAACGAGCAAGCAAGCAAGGAATATTCATCATCACACGGAAATTATAATGCTGTCGCATGGTTGGTGCTGCTTGGTTGGATATTGTACAGAAATAGGAATATTATTAACTCTTCTTCTTTGAAATAATGATAATAATAAATATATGTAGAAAGAGTGCCTTGTGTAGTTCTCTTCTGACAGCACAAATTAGATAAGATAAAAAAATAAACTCTGAGAATTCTTTTTTTTACACACTGTAAATACGTACATAATATATAATCACGATATGCTTTATGTATCGCAACGCAATCGCAAAAATTGTATATGGTATATGAAATGTAGTGTAACTGTCTTGCTTGTGTCGTCGGGTAATCTTGTCTTAAAATAATGTTATGTGATGTAGACCAACCTTCGCAATTAACAAAATACCTAGTTAAAGAGTCCTTACAACTTATCATTGCGTATCCATTAAATTATTACGTGTGATGATGAATATTCCTTGCTTGCTTGCTCGTTGC
>JAITYZ010000530.1:0-12713 GCA_027744595.1 Paronellides praefectus | reverse complement strand
TTTTATGTTTCTAGACAAAAAAATATTTCCCATGAGTTGTGTGAGTCGTGTGGTTTACTAACGTTTGGTGGTGGTGATGGTATGGTGGTATGAGCTAAGCTGACTGTTGTGTTTTTGCCAATTGCATGTGGCGTTTTATGTTGCAAAAATTATTATCAAGTGTGAAAAGGGAAAGAAGGCCAGGGCGAGCAAGCCATTAGCATGTAATGCATATGTGTGTGTGTGTGTGCGCGCACTTGAAAATGAATGAATAGCGGAACACATTCAAGAAAAGCCAGAAAAGTTGTGAAGAACATTAAAGTCAGTCTGAAGAAGGAGAGGAAGAAGAAGGGAAGTGTTGTGCAAGCCACATTTACATTTGATTATAAATGGCGTGCACATATTTTTTATATATATTCGGGGGTTTTGGCACAACCGCCAACTTTGCCACGATGAACCTCAACTAAACTTGTTGGAAAAGTGCAGAGAGAGAGACAAGGAAAAAAAATAAAATAAAACAGGAAAAAGTAGTATGCTCTGAGCTTATTTTTCTGTACAAAAAGTACTATGAGAAAAATAGTGGAATTTTATTTTGTATTTTTTTTTACGTGGAGGACGTTTTCTGGTTTAGATCTCTCTCTGGTCTGGTTTAGTTTTTCTCCTTCTGTTTTCTGCCCAGAATAATAAGTTGCTTCCTGCGAGATATATATCAAAGTGTAATATAAATGGGAAGATAATACGAAATAATAATAATAATAATAACAAGATAAGAAATAGTAGTGGTTTGGCTGGATTATGTTTCATACTGTAACTTATAATAACAGGGTACGCAAGGTTCTTTTTATGAAATTTTTTGGTAAAAGTATGAGTTTGCAAGAAACGTCACACGAAAAAAAGTTTTTGAGGTCCAGGGAAATTGTACAGCTGTTGTGGATTTTTGTGACCCAAGCCACAGTTTCTTGGCTTTGGAAAAGTTATGGCAATATATTACATACCTACCTATATAACTCGAAATGGGTCGGGTAAGGTTTATTTCATTTCATGTGAATGTAAGCAATTATAATCATCCGTTCATTTAAAAAAGAGGGCTTTATTTAAAGCGCTAATTAACAAGTTCCAACGAGTTTTGCATTGGTTAGAGATATTGAATTTATAATCAATAAAATAAAATAAAATAAACTGATTCAAGTTAACTTTTTGTTGGAAGTAAACGCTTCTATAAACATTTTTACCCAAAGTGCGGTCGCTATAAATATTAGATGGCTCATTTTGCTATTCTTTGAAGTTATAAACAGAATCATTAAGACCTTTTTATTCTTCGGCAGTTACCTATGCTGTGCAAAATGTTAATTTTATGTTTTAAATCTATTAAAATGTAAATTAAACTTGAATAGGCATGGGAAATTTAATAAAAAACAACTTAACATTTTTTTCTCCATTCTTCTTGAAGTTATCTTCCAAAACATCCCTATTTCCAGTACATGCACGACAGGGGATCAATACACAATACATAGGTACATAATATTATCTGTAGTTTATACACACAATTTACAACAATCACAATAAATCACATAATGATTTTGTAACCCCAAAACCAGAAAACAAATCCCTTCCGCTAACAAAAATACATTATATAAAAAATGTATATATATTCCTATTAATGTTGTCTTGTTTTGTGGAAGCATTACCGTATCATTATCATCATTGCAGTAAATGTAGCATGTGAACTGCATAAAATAACGATATCGTCAACAACAATAACAAAAAAGGATGCCATCAAATTATGCCATGCACATTATTGCAGTTTGAAAGAATCCCCTTTATGCTTGTAAGTATGATTATGAGAATGATTGCATACAACACAACATTTTTTTTCTTTTCTTTTTCTTCCACGCTTTGATGCACTACTTTGGCTTCTCATCCGAGAAAGTGCTGTACAATATACATACATACATACATCCCTTGACCAAAAAAGAAGAAGAAAAGAAATGAGAAAACGCACATCAATAACAAGTACTTTTACTACACCAGAAAATAAAGGGAGGAAGAAATATCAAAAAACATTTCATTTCCTTTTATCTTTTTCCTTGACCAAAAAAAGAAGAAGAAAAGAAATGAGAAAACGCACATCAATAACAAGTACTTTTACTACACCAGAAAATAAAGGGAGGAAGAAATATCAAAAAATGGTTTATATTTAGAAAAATGTGTAACCCCCCCAACAAAAAAGGAAAATCTCAGTTGAGCTTTGATTTTGAGAGCTGCTGCGGCTGTGATGTGATGCACTTGTGTATTTAGCTATCATATTGTAAATACCAAAAAGCGAAGGAATGATGACATAAACAACAAGAAAGATTTTTTTTATTTTATCATCATGGCTTTGCTTTTGCTTTGGTTCTAACATAAAAAATTTCCCTTTCTGATCCGATCCGATGCAGCTAGAAAATATTATTACGTATTAAGCTTGTCTGTTTGTTGTTGTGGGATATTTGTTGGAAGGGAAATAAGAAAGGCGTAGTATGTTGCACAAAATCCTTTTATTTTATTGCGGAGCACAAAAACCAAATCTGGTTTTGCGGAGGCAGAAGAAAAAGAAAAGAAGAACAAGAGGAGGAGAAATAGAGGAGGTGGAGAGCTGTGCTATGTGGTGTGTTGTATGAATGCTTTTCTGAGTAAATGATGTTTGATGTTTTATAAGCTCGACACTGACACCATGAAAAACGCCGAAGATGCATTAACTCAAAAACCAACGTCAACATATAAATGAATGTTGTAAAGAAGTAGTGTAATAGCAGCACTATCACAGCCTATATCTCTCTCTATGTCTGCCTTCTGTCTCTTTTATCCAAGTGGTGGTGGTGTGGTGGTTTGGTTTGTTGCACAAAATGTGAATCCAATTAGACATTCCTTCCGCCCAAAACAACAGAACAAGCTTAGAGAAGAACACAGACACACAGGCAGAGAGAGAGAGAAGAGGCTGACATGCAACAAAGCACACACACAACAGCACACACACATGCACAGAAAAACAATAATAAATAGAGAGAATGTATTATGGTCTATTGTGCTTGTGTGTGTATTGCTGCATGTATCTTTAATACGGAACTAACCAACCAGTCTGACACCATCAACATCAAAAATCCTCATCATCCTCCGCAGTGTGACGTGATGGAGTAACGCAATCTTGACGGTTGGTTATCCCATGAAACCATATCGGAAGCAATTGTTTCAGCACCAACAAACACACCAACAAAAACAACAGCAGCAGCAATACACACTCTCTCTACACAACACAAACTAAATCCATTCATACCGCACTTTTTCCAAATAGCTTATATAACTATTAGACATATAATAATAATATGATGTAGAATGTAGCCTTTTATCCATTCCGTCCAGGAAAAAAAGTTTATTCCGAAAAGAACAAAAAAAATGTGTGAGTGTATCATTTCTCTTTTGACTCGTCATGAGAAACAACAAATGTGTGTCTATCTTCTAGCCTGCAGCAGCAGCTTTTGCATTGCATAATGTTCATTCATACAGCACTTTTTCCAAATAGCTTATATAACTATTAGACATATAATAATAATATGATGTAGAATGTAGCCTTTTATCCATTCCGTCCAGGAAAAAAAAAGTTTATTCCGAAAAGAACAAAAAAAAATCTGTGAGTGTATCATTTCTCTTTTGACTCGTCATGAGAAACAACAAATGTGTGTCTATCTTCTAGCCTGCAGCAGCAGCTTTTGCATTGCATAATGTGTGTATGTTGAAAAAAGAGAGATTGCGTTGCATTTTGTTTGGCTGAGTTGCTGTAACAGTCGCTTCGCTCTTGGACAAGTGGGAAAGCTTAATCGCAATATAATTTACTATACCAGAGTCAGTAAATTAAAGTTATGATGATGATGATGATAAACAGCCGAGCAAAGAAGAAAAAAATATTGTGAAAGACTGGATATCTGGAAGAATGAAGCGCAAAGAGTATACGACGGGGGCATATGTGGACATAAAACGCCTTATTTATGTTACGCAAAAGTAATGTTTGTTTTTTCTATCAAAGTGTTACACGTTGCTATAATCTTGTTCATCCTCNTAATGTTTGTTTTTTCTATCAAAGTGTTACACGTTGCTATAATCTTGTTCATCCTCATAAACTTTATATAAATATATCATTGAGAGGAGGATGATAGGAAGAAGATGCATCACATCATCATCTTCTCTCTGGTAATAATATGTATTTGTATGTAATCTGTAATAATAACAGAGTAATAATTATTATGGCTCATGTAGCTACGCAAGTAGTGAAACAGTGTGTGTGTACATTTATTTATGTACCGTGGAAAAGTATGGCAGTAGAAGAGTGGAAAAAATATCTCTCTAGCATTTTATGTGGTTACTACACACAGTTACATGACACGCCACGTTGGTGGTGGTGGTGGTGTGGTGGTAATGGAAGAGGTCGTCGGAGACCAAAAAAACAGTAGAAAAAAAGAAGAAACGAAGAAAGAAAAAAAAATTGTAGAGACGCGAGAAGTAATTTGACCTTAGCTGTTGTTGTGTGTGCTCTGTGTGCTTCACATGCTCCCGTCTGGAAAAAAAAGTGGATGACATGAGAAGGGATGGATGCATGGGGCTAAAAGGATGTACATAATATTATTATTCTTATTATTAGGGTATATATATTTGTATATAAGGTAGTGGTACATACTATTATCCATGTATCCCCTCTGGAGGATCAACCTCAGCAACAAGAAAAGGTCACATGGTCAACACTTGCTTCAGATGCCTTTGCTTCAAGAAGCTCTCAAGTCAGAAAAAATCCATATCAAATACAGCAGCAGCCATAATAGTCTGGCAGTTGAAAATGTTCAAAAAGGAGAGAGAGAGAGACTAGGGAAAAAATGATCTGTAAGAATGCTGTTGTTTCGTTCTGGGGCTTCTGCTGACTTGACTCTTTTTTTCAGAGTCACTGAATTCTCTTGTTGACTCTCAACACTGCAATGATATGGCTTTTTTGTCTTATGATATGGGAGAGCGGATAAATGGAAACAAAAAGCATTGTAAGTGTAATGCAATATAATGCAGTTGTTGCTGCTGACTGCTGATCCACATGTGCATAGTACATATTATACATAGCAGCCTTTTTTTTGTATGAATGACCAGACAAGTAAAGAAAATGTTTCTGATTCAATGAATGGTAGATATTTTTTTTTGCTTTTGAACATTTTTTTTAAAGGGGATGTGACGTTACGCTCTGATGTGAATGGTATATATGCTTTGTAGAAATGACATGATGTAATAATATGACTGCTAGTCACATTGACATTGTGCACCTAGTTTAATATATGGATAGACATGTGTGCAAGCATGCGAGTGCACTCATTTCTTTTTTTATTATTATTATTCGGATGCACAAGTGAAGAAAAAAATCTTGTATTGTTTTTATGTTATTGGAAATATCTCTCTCTCTCTTTGCTTATGTCCTTGTCTGCCGGATTTGAGAAGAATGAAATGAAATAAATAAAAAAAAATATGATGAACGTCAGGAGAGTCAGAAAAGGAATAAATGGAATGCCACCCACTCAGTTAGCCATGAAGTAATAACAATAATATGTCTAGTCTCCGGGATTCTGGATATGATGAAAGCAGTCATATTATGTCAAAAGAACAGAAGGCAAGGGTCTCACAGGGAAGAAATCAAACGGAAGTTTATTGTATGTAAACTGTTTAACCCCTACACTTTTTTCCCTTCTTCCCTTCATCTTTTACTTGAGTCTTACGTTTGACGAGATTTTATTTCTCTCTCTCTCCGGGTGAATGAGAAGTGAGGAGGAAGAATATGTGTACATGTGCATCTGATGCCTTGAAGCATTTCAGCACATTTTGAAATATTAAGTGTAAGATGAAAGGGAGAAGGAGGAAAAAAGGGTAGGTTATGATTGTCATAATGTGTAATGTGAGTGCGGGCGTGCGTATACCTACAACGGAGTTTCACAATGGGATGCCTTGTTGTCTTTTTGAAATATTGACAAGTTTTTCAGTTTATGTTGAAGTGAAGAAAAAAAGAGTGAGGATTTCACATCTTTTAATATAGCAGCGTGTGGTATTTATATACCTATCCAAATCAAAGAATGGAAATAAATCTGTAAGGTATATGCACATTTTAGGTATATATTACGATCCTGTCCATTTTACCCCGGTAGTGCGAGAGTATTCATTCATGATTGTCAGATTAATGCAAGAAGAAAAAAATGTTGCTTTTTTGGATGATAGCATATGCATTAGAATGGGAGTAGCATTCCATAGCCATAAGCCATACAACAAGCAGAGTCGTTGTAGTGCAGTGTACATATCAGCAGCCCAAAGAGCAAAAAAGAGTATCTCCAGGGAAAAATGCTAAGTACGACTTTGTCGCTCTTACTTTTCCTCTCTTTTTTCGACTTTCCTATCAATTCCTTCGAGCTTCCCTTTTTATCTCGTATCAGTCGTATTACTTATCTATAAACCGTGTAGAGAGTAGGTATAGCTTCTAGGCTACTTCGATTGCGACAGTAAAAAAACCCGGTAGTAGTAAATGTAGTACAGTAATAAACCGTGTATCTTTCAGCTCAACTTATTCTCTTTTTTTTGTGGATTTATTTCATGACTTTTGTCATTCCTTCGTCTCCTATCTACATAGGTATTTTTCTTTCTTCTTCTTCCTCCTGCACACGTGTGCAATGTAATAATAATATGCTCTGTATAATATAAAGCAGGAGAAGAAGAAGAAGAGCAGTAAAAACTTTTGCTTGTATGTTCACATGTTTTTTACACACATACCTGTACATTTCTTTGCACAGATCACTCAGCTTTAAAAACCTCATTTTCAAATGGAAAAGCATGAAATTTCATGATTACTATCAGCAGAGTAGTATATAGTGTGTGGTGGCGGCGTAATGATGAGCCTTTTTTGCCTGCTTGCCACAATAATAATAATAAAAAAACCTTGTAACTCTTTCTATCCGTCTCCATTCCAGAGAGCAGCTTGAAAATCCTCTCATTTTATATCATCCTTCTTTTTCCGCTACTCAACTTTGAAACTTTCATAATATCCATGTCGATTTTTTGCAGGGATGCGTCGTCGTATGGTGCACTCAAAAAAACTCAACCTTTTCTCTCTCTCTACATTGTGCACTATGGTACTTAAGTACATCATCATGATGATCATCATCGTCATGAGGACTCCTACAACTGTATGTTGAGCTGTGCCAGAAAAGTACTCTAGAAAAGCCACTGAGACATTACCACTAACACACACGGTCTGTCGCGTATACTCTTTCCCAGAAGATATAATATATGATATGAGGGTACACAGCAGAAAACTAAGTGAAGCTTTTTCTTGCTCTCCACCAGTCTATCTAGTTGCCTTTTATTTTTACTTTGGGTTGACACTAATTAACTTCAATTTTTTGGGGTGAATTTCAGTTACAATTTGGAAATTTCACTCCTACTTTTCCTACACCAAAAAGTGAGGAGGAATATACAATAATATATACCTAATGTATAAATATATATTGTTATTATTATTACCATTTTACTTTTTGTACTACTCCCCCACCAACAAAAACCCAGTTCGCCTATGGTACAGTGTCGCGCTCTCATTTTCTATCCATCTATCTTTTTGGTTTTCATGGAATTTTCAATATATTACGAAAATAATGAAAGTGGAAAAACAGCTGTCGCTGCTCAAATTGTAAAATGAGTAATTTCATGCGTTTGCATTTTACTCCTCGGCTACAAACTTCTACACAAAAACATATTGCGGTGGGGTTGTCAATGGTGGTGTGGTATAGGGCAAAAAGGCTACAGAGTCACTTGATTATATTGTGTGCTATGATGATCATGGAATAATATGTAGATTTTTTGTAGATGATTCATTTGAGAGAGAGAGAGAGAAGCAGTTGAATAGTGCGTGAGAGGCATGAGGAAAAGCAACATGGCATAATAATATTAATAATGATTATGTTTATTTCAATGATGTTGAGCCAGCAAAAAGCTCATCAGATGACACTTTCTTTCCTTCGTTGTCTTTTGTCTTTCTTTTCTCCTTTTCCTCATTCCCATAATAATAATAATAATTCTTTTAGTCTTTCGGTCGGAGTAATCATAATGGCAATTTGGCAGTATAAGTCTGTGATCGCCGGAGACAATGAAATTATTATTTTATTATCATGATCAGCAGACCAACAACATAACAAAGTAAATCTAGAATGAGAGTCTTCCGTAACCCTCTCTGATCTTGATGCTAAGAATGAATTAGGTTTCCGCCTTCAATTTTCAATTTCAAAGGCACTCTCTCTCTGGCTGTGGTAGAATCAGAGTCTATGATCCTCTGCTCTCTGGATGGAAAGTTACACATGAGAGGAGTCAGAGACACAAGTGTCAACCACAACAGCAGCAGCTCTAGAAATAGTAGGGAAATGACAATGACACTTGCTTGCACACTGCACTGCAACTTGTGTAGCAAAAGCTTCTGTGCTGCTGTTTTGCTAGATTTTCTTGTAAAATCATTCATGCTTGTTTCACTCCATCTATTTTCATCCTCTGATATTCTACCATCCTTTTATAATAACAATAATGAAGGGAATGAACGTGTGGAGGAAATCAAACTAATTTTCCAATAATAATAATTTTCCTTCACGGTACACAAGGCCAGGCCCAACAAAAGTCCGAAAGGGAAAATCAGCAGCAGATGAGGGGAAAAATCTGAAGATGAAAGCAGCATCAGACCATGAAAAATTTTCCACTCTGATCTTCTTCGCGCTCTCACTCACTCCGTTTCTTATTAAGTAGCTATGTATAATGCTAGTTTGTATAATAATATGTATGTTATCATAAGGTACGCATAATATCCACTCATGTGTTATTGCATTGCAACACATTCCATTTCCCTCTCTTTATGCAATAAAGTAGTGTATAATGCACGCTTTACTGCTCCGCTTCTTCTCTCGCTCCCTGCTCAAATGAACCAAGAAAAAAAAGAAGTGAAGGAGTAATAATAATAATATTTGCCTTGTGCTCCACAAAAAGTCAGTTTCCCACAAGACAAGCACAGATGAGAAAAAGCGGAGAGGAGGATGGAGGATGCAACAAAGTCGAAACATTTTGCTCCTGCTGCTGTAGTTGTAGCAGCAGCAGCTATTCTCTGTGATGATCGTGAAAATGACGAAGACAAGGTAAAAAAGGCAATGGAAACAGTATGTCATCTCGCATCTAATGTTACGTAAGGTCGCAAAAGACCAAAAAAATGGATAAGCGTATATTATTCATAAGAAATTTAATAATATATGCGTTTCATGAAGACACTCGAAAAAAGCGTTTAGAGATGATACATGTGAAAAAAAGAATGACGTGTTATGCTGGATTATTAAAAAAATATATTTATTGCGTGGGTGGGCGATGATGGTGGAAAGAGTGTTGACGACAACAAAACTAACCCTGAAGCTATTCCAAAGTATCTACCAATTTCACCTGACATGTCACAACACAAAGTTTGATCTTTTTTTTAAAAAAAACAATTTTTCAACAAGTATTATGATAGGTAGCTAATATCTTACGTACATTATTATTCTCACGTGCGTAATGTAGTGTACGTTGACTCTTGTCATTGTCAAGCCTACTGTTATTCAATCCATCCGCCTACAGCCCATTCGCTGGTACACACACATTTTTTCCAAACGCATTTCCAATATTATTATTATTATTATGTTTTTTTCGCGTAGGAATTTCATTTTTCATCTCATATCCCACGCAATTTCACGTATACACCTATGCATATATTATTATTATTATTTAATGGTAAAGTTTAGAAAATGCTTATTGTATATTATTTTTCTGTGTAAACAGTAATCTGAAGGGAAAATAAAAATCTCTCTTGGTTGATTCCCCACGTGTGTGACATGATCATGCCTGCAAGATGTATGACTTGACTTGAGCATGTAAAACACATGCACAACAATACAACGCATAACAGAAAAAAAGTTGTGTTTTTTTCTGGCTTAGCGAGATTTCACTCCACTGTGTAGTATGTACTGTATAGTGAGTGGATATCTGGCTTGACTGGATTGGATAGATCGCAGAAATATATAAAAAAAATACGCAAATAAAGCTGTGTGGCTGTGTACATGTCTCCAGTTTGCACACACATAGCTCATCTCATTTCCCTTTTTTTCTGCTCAAGGCAAAAAAAAAGTTCAAAAAGTACACACAAATTCTCTTCATCTCTTTCTACTTTTCCACGCAATTTCAATATACATATATATTTTTTTCCGAAAAAAATACATGAAATATCCACAGACAAGATACACACATCAGATTCCGTTTTTTAAGATGCTGCTACAACCTCCACTGTACAAAACAGAGACAGACATTCAAACACACAAGCACTACAATACATAAAAACACAGTTTTATACACTTTTTCTACTTTATTTTCCGATAAGCTAAACTTTTTTCTTTTTTTATAAACTTTTTGCCTTTGAATGTCGAACTATATATTTATATTGCTGTGTGTACATTCTACTATACTTGAAGTTACAACAACTACTGGGTATAGTATACAGTGAGAAGTGTGTGCGAGAGCATGTAACATGCCCGCGATGATCATTCTGTCTGTCTGATACGTACAAGTGCAAAAAAAAAGTTTTAAAATAAAATATGTCCGCTGCCTTTCTACTCACCACCATTGGCAATGTCTATACCAAAATAAAACTACAATACTTAATACATGTACATTACACACACACATGATCATGAGATGATGATGATCAACTATAAAGTTTCACGAAACTCTATCGTTCGTGATTGTTCCTCTGTAGAATTGTATCCATATGTTTCACATCATCATCATCAACACATCCAGTTAAAATTATGGGCTGGCATGATGTGGCCATGTAAAAGCTATGTGCAATCCAATCCTCTCTTCTCTCTTTTTTCTCTCTACATGCTTGCTATAGAGATATAATAGTAATGGATAAAGTTTTGTTCACTTTACTATTTTATTTTTTTGTTCACAGGACAATTTTGAACAAGTCAAGTCCAATATTATCTCTCTCTCTTTCAGCAGAACACACGCATAATATATTTTCATATAGCGAATCATCACACGTTTTATAATACGTATCATCCTCCATGTTCATCATAAAATAGTTTTTTTTTCACACTTTCCCTTTCTTTTTTTTCAAAGGTGATTATGATGATGCATGCCTTTTTAGTAGTGATGAAATCATGGCGAAAAAGGCAATGAAAGCCATATAAAAAGAGAGAATTACATTACTACATTTACTATATAGAGCTATAACACAAGGTAGCTATGCCAAGTCATAAAATTTTCGCTTCATTCTTTCCCTCTCTCTTCTTCTCACTCTCTCCTGTGCTGCTGCTACCATGCTTTCATGTCACTTTTTCATCTGGTTAAAACCTTTTTGGTAGAGATGAGGTGATGATGATGATGATCAAAAGACTATGGTGATGTCCTAGTCGTCAATTTCCCTAAATATTTTTTTACAGCTATATGGTGGGTAGCAACATAGGCATGTATACTAGCTTGATTGCCCTCTCGACAGCTTCTCTCCTGCTCTCTTGCTCATCATTATATACGGGAAGTGAGGCAAAAATAAAAGGAAGTTGGTTCACAAGGATGGTCATATTTTAAAATAATATTATTTGAATAGACAGACACACTACTCCTCACAATTTTCTACCTATCTATAATAATAATAATAATATTGTATGGGAAAAGTTGGAAGAGTTATATCGTTACGATTATCAGTCTCATCATTTTGATGAACATGAAGAAAAAGTGAAACGGAAGAGTGGATGTGTGTGAAAAGATGATGATGGTGATGAAGATGGAAGGAGAGACATAATATTGAAAAGGGTGAATTAAAGAATAAAAAAAAGTTGATCATCTTGTCATTACAATATTACATCATCATTTGCCATCATCACACATATTTTTTGTTGCCTTTTGAGTAGGAATCTTGTTCCGGGAAATACGGAAAATTGTGATGATGATGATGATCATCATCAATAAATATTAAGATTAGGATGGTGATGATGAAAATATTGATGAATTTGAATGAAAAGAAGGAAGGATGCTAAGGTTGTCTTGTTGGTTTGATAACGCGTACTGTACTTAAATGACACGGTTCACTTGAGTTTTTGATAAAGATAAGTAATGTATGTTTATGATCTTCCCTTCTTCTCTGATGCGTATAAAATGTAATGAATATTATCAAGAAAGTGTGAACAAACCAATGATGCTGATCATGATCATCATGATGATCATATCATCATGCAAGCTCAATAGCTTGTCTGTGAGCCTTTTCAATTCATTTTTGTTTGCGTTTTCTCTGACGAAAAAAAAGTTTTTCTTCAAGGAGCAAGGTAAGTAATGGAAGAGAGGAAACGAGAGTAATTTATGAAAAAGTTTTTTGTCACCAAAAAAGTTATAGCGTTCAAGATGATATGCCTGTTCATCTCTGCTTTGAAAAAAGAGAAATGGTGATGTGATGAGTCACACATGACTTGTCTGTGAGTGAATGTGGATGAATATTATATGGGGGATGATCGTTTCCTCAAAAGTTTGGAAAATGAAGAAAAGTCGAAAAGTTGGGAGATGACATAAAATGATGGGAAAGTTTATGAGGATGATAAGGAAAGATGAAGATTAACTTGAGATGATGATGATGATAC